>SCDZ01000555.1:0-46233 GCA_004143845.1 Drosophila lacertosa | reverse complement strand
TTGCTCGCACGCATAACAATGCTTAATAACATTGCGTATACGCACTGTTTGCATGCATGTCTCTGTGCCTGATTTAAAGTGTTTGAGATACGCTGCATACTTTATTGGGTCATCGGATGCCACAGTCCCATTCCGACGTCAAGCTGAGTTAAAAAATAGATTTGGAGCGTGTAAAAACAACTGCAACTGTTTGTGGCAGCAACTGCATTAAACTATTTAACTATATATATATATATAATATATTAGGTTGGTCAACTACTTAATGCACAAAAAATGCAAATAAAGTGATTGTAATTTGTTTTAACAATGCAGTTAATTGATGAGCTTGCATTCAAATAAACTAATAGAAACAGAAACTTTATATAAAGTACGTTTATTGTTATATAAATATTTCGCTAGGTCCTTATCCTAATACGAGCAATCCAAATGTAAATGATTGAGATAAAGACCAAGAGTTTGAGCAGAAAATGATAAATTTATCCAGAGTTTGAATCTCCTGGTTTACATTCTGTACAAAATGGAATGTGGTTGAAAAAGAATAGAATTGTTTGACGTAAAAAGTATCTTATGGATAGAAGATTTAGTCATGTAGACTGATAAAAAGTATTTATTTATGGTATATAAATATTTAGTTAAATAAGGGTAAATAAGCTATAGAATTGATAATTCTTTTTTCATTAATTTATTTTATTTATTTACAATCTATTTAGCCGATAAAAATTTAATTTTTTAAGGAGGCATATTTACAGAGGGTTTTTACATAATTATAATAAAAATTATTTGACGAAAGTAGAAAAACATTCTTTAAGTTGGTGTGCGAATAAAAAAATGTCCAAATATGTTAAAAAACTTTTCTGACAAATTAATATTTAAAATAGTTTTTTAAGTTGAACCAAAAAAACTGCCTTGCAAATAAAGAAGGCGGAGATTGTTAATATAAATATAAATTTATTTTTAAAATATTTATTAAGTAAATATCTGAGCATGCATGAATGCGTTTGTATAAAAGCTGTCTAAATTGTCAAGCAAAGGAAAATGTGCACTAAAGAGAAGGGTTCGAGCTCCTAGGACAACAATACAAGTGTGGCATGGCAGGACATTCAGTATTAATATGTGTGCGGAGTGAATGCAATTTTGCTCCCGTTTGTGTGTGTGTGAAATTCCCAAAGGTCAAAATTGCCACACAGCTCAAACGGAGCCTGACTGACAAACAAATCTGGCTTATTTTAAATGCATTTTCAAATAACTCTGGCTATTAAGTCAAGGCTTGTTTGTGTGCCAGCTCTTCAAAGGCTTCTGCACTTGTTTTTGATTTGCATAAAAATTTTCAAATCAGGCAGGAAAAGAAAGTATTTCTGCACTGTTGGGAATTCTTTGGACTCTTTGTCTATTGAAGCCTTTGAGTGTGTTATGGCCAGCAGCTTACCTCGGAATTTGTTTGTTTATGTATATTGTATTTGAGTAAGACACACTGTTTTTTTATTGATACACTTTTCACTTTAGTTTAATCTTTTTATGGCACTTTTATGAACTCGCCACATTTTCATTTCTTTTGCGATGATTCAGGGCAAAGCTTCTTAAGAGTTTATGGCACTAAAATAAAAACACTGATACGACTGCGTTGACATCAGACCACAATCGCACATTGCCGAAACTAACGCTTTGTTTTGTTTTGTTTTGTATTTGTTTTTTTTTTAGTTTTTATTGAACACAATTTAATTTTACGCTTAACGCGAAACGCGCGCTTTCCGTTAAACTGTTATTTTTCGACTATTATTGGCCAAGTATTGCAAAAGCTTTAACTAACCATCATCAATGCGTGCACATTTCACCAATTCAACAATTGGCCATGTTAGTGATAAGAAAGTGCCCCGATAACAGCTAACAGCCCATCAGCCTAACAGCGTTCTGTCTAGCTCTGTTAATGATAACAGCGCCGCTGTTAAAGCGCCGGTAACAGCGCTCTTATCTGCTTAATGCTGATAGGTTTTTCATTTCTGGTGCGGCAATCAAAACACGCTCGCTGATTGGTTTTTACAAATCAATTACAGTTGTTACTAAATAGAATATTATGGTAGCTTTAAAATTATAAAAACCTGACTTATTAGTTAAGGATTTTGTTAAGTTTAAAACATGCAAGCTAATTTTAACTCAAGTATAATTTATTCCTAATTTGAATAAATAAATTTAAGTAGCCTTGAGTTAGGACACAATTTAAAATAAGAGTAAGCATCAATAAAAATATATGTAAATATTAAATATATGATATCTACATCAAGTTACAAGTTAGTTAAAGTAATAAACAAATTAATAAAAATTTCCTTTGTTAATGCTAACTCTAAAGACTAAGAATTATTGTATGTCCTGAAAATCTCGTAATTATCATATACTAAGATTTAATGGTATTTATGTAAATAATATGTACAGCAATGTAAGCTGAACAACATGTCGTATGCGCAATGCCATCTTTGAAATATATCCTATTTGTGTTTTGTTAACACACAATTAAAATCCTTTTAGTGCCCAACTGCGACAAATTTCACACACAGCAGCTGCGCCCCTTTTCTAAATTGCGACAAATATTATTTAATTGTTGTTGGCTGTTTTTGTTTCTTTTTTTTTTTTTTTTGATAAGGCAGGTGTTGCCCAAGTGGCAAGTTGTCTGCATTTGTGGCATGACAGGAAATGGCTTTCGAGTGCGACTAGCACTCATTTGTAATGAGCACTTTAAATGCTCATTTAAGCCTTACACACATTAAATGGCACATGCATCTGTTTTTTACATACACTGAGAAAAACACATTTTAAAAGTTGGGTAAATAATTTTGAAAAACAAAAAAAAAACTGAATAATTTAAGGTCGTGCAAATGTCCTTCTATAAAATGTAAGTAAGAAGGTAATTTGGTGAAAGTATTAGACTTGTAGATACCCTCAAATAAATTCTTGAGTAAGTTCCTAATTAAAAGCTTGATCTTAATAAAACTTACAAAGTTTCCAAAGAGAAATTAAATATATGTACAAGACACAAGTATTTGAGTTTAATTACATTTTTCTTTACTTTTAATTGGGCATATGCTTTAAATCTGTTTAATATTTTAACCTCGTCCTAATTTTTAGTCAGAAATATATATATATATATATATATATATATATATATATATATATAATATTTTTCTTACATATAAAATTTAGATTATACGCTTTTGAACCTATCTACAATCGATTCAAAATGTCTTCCGTAATATTACACAACACACATATTACAATAATTTAAATTGGATTATCTGGGCTGCCTATAAAGGAAACTTCTGTATATTTTAATAATATACAAATTGGATTCACTTTAAAATTGATTGGACACACAAGCTTCATTTTCATATAAAAGGCGTCGCCGGATTTCAACTTTAACAGTCGCAAAATGAAATTCTTACCGCTAGCAATCTTTATCGTTTACTTAACTTCGACCACGGGTAATGTTTTTTAAAGTTAAACAAAAAAAAAATGTTCTATTAATTTTATTTTAACTAGATCAACCACCGCGGTAAGAAAATTAAGGATGACCACAACAGAGGAAGATGTCCTGTACGTATACTTAATGCGGTAAAGGATGCTTCCTGTTGGCTTCTACAGTCATACCTTTGCAAGAAACTATTTGCATGTAAATGATTATTAAAAAATGGTTTTAACCTATTTTGATTCATGAGTAACAAAGATTGGGGAAAGCTGAGGGCAGGATTGGAATCACTTGAAAGCTGAAGTCAGGATTGATTAAGCCAACTTCTTTTTGTCCAAATTGGCTGGTAAAATTATTCTTCGCGACCTAGAAGAAAAGGTGAATCTGTAGAAAAACAACACCAAGTAACGTTCTAGAGATTCAGAAGTAAACCCCTACCTATACTTAAATTCGTATCCCAGTTTAAACCACATAAGGCAAAAAACAAAAATTGCTTGGCTACCCTGAGGTACTCCAGAAGAAACTTGAATAGATAGCGTCTTAATAAGACTCTTTGGGTTCTACCCTTTAAACAGAAATAAATCCAAGAGAGCAGAGTAAGGAAAGAAAATACCGTCGAGTTTTAAAATTAAAATAAAAAAATAAAATAATATAAATTAAAATTAAAGAGGTAAATTCTAAAAAATTGGTCATTGTGAGCCGACTCTTAAAAAAAAACCATGGTGGGCAGGAGAGATAACGTGACTTGGAGAAATGCTGTAAGGAAGAAGTAATTATTTTTTCAAATTATTTAAGGATTGCGGACAACTTAGCTATGCCCCTATAGTTCGTAATATCAGACCTACCACCTATTTTTTGGAGAGGAATGATATACGATTATTTCCAAAGAGTTGAAATGAATTTTATCAAAGAAAAATATTATTATTATATATATATATATATATTATATTATATTATTATATATATATAAAAATAATATTTTTTTTCCATATTAAATTCAGATTATAAACCTATCTACAATTGATTACACATGTCTTCCGTAATATTACACAACACACATATTACAATTATTTAATAATTGGATTTTCTGGGCTTTGGCAGACTGAACACAGCTGCATATTACATTAATATACAAATTGGATTCACTTTAAAATCGATTGGACACACAAGCTATATTTTGATATAAAAGGCCTCGCCGGATTTCAGCTTTAACAGTCGCAAAATGAAATTCTTACCACTAGCAATTTTCTTAGTTTACGTAACTACGGCCACGGGTAAACATTAGTTTCTTAAAGCTAAACAAAAAAAATATTCTATTAACTTTATTTAAACTAGATAAAACACTGAGGACCCAAAATTAAGGATGACAACAACAGAGGAAAATGTCCTGTGCGTATACTCAATGCGGTCAAGGATGTTTCCTGTTGGCTTCTAGAGTCATAAATTTTCAAAAACTATCTGCATGTAAATGATTATTAAAAAATGGTTTTAAACTATTTTGACTTATGAGTAACAAAGATTGGGGAAAGGCAGGATTGGAAACTCTCTCTAAAAATTAGCCCAACTCCTCTTTGTCCAAATTCTCTGGTAGAATGTTTCTTCCCTTAGTGATACAAAATTGCAAGCTGCATTTTTTACGGCTACAAGCGACAATTTTTACTTTATTTTTATTATTATTAAGTGCTTAAGGCTGACAATGGGTTAAAGCTTTACAGAGCAATGTGCGAGTGAGTTTAGTGACTTACGCGTGTGTGTGTTTGTGTGTGTGTGCGTGTGTGTGTGTGCGTGTATTGGACTTGTACTCATAAATACAAAATGAAAATAGCTAACATTTATCATTATTGATTTACTTAAAGCTACGTAAGCCGTGCCTTTCCATTAAGAGTTGCATGCCCCACGCTCTCGCCCCTGTCTGAGTTGCAACTGCTTCTAAATGGCATCGCCATCTTCGTTGATGGCCTTGAATATGATGTCATAGACATGATCGATCAGCTTAGTCCACGTTTTCACTTGACTCTCGTTTAGACTGCAGGCAGCGGTAAGGACTTCCAGAATGATTTCTTTGAGGTTCTGAAAAGCAGCAAAAGCCAAAGTTTTTGAATATATAAAATGAATCAGGATTTTAATTGGTGGTTCACTCACTCTGTAAGACTCCCTAGATATTTGACGTGGTATGTGATTGACGGCCACCTTGGTCCAGATTTCGTCCAGCTTCTCCTGATCGCCATCCTGGCCGAGCACCCTTATGGAGTCATCGAACACACGGATAATGCGACCGGCATGGGCACGGAAACGTGCATTGGTCTGAGATTGTTGAAAATATAATAATTTAAGTTAGTTTTTAATTGCTCAGCTTGGTTTTCTTTTTTTTTAATAGAACTTACCGGCAACTCGGCCAAGGGCACATCACGGAATGGAAACTTATCCAGTGAGGACGGAAAGCGATTGAAGAATTCCGTTAGAATGGCAGCGCCTGAATCTGTTGGTGTCGCCACGGGAATTTCCCAGGTCTTCTTGATCATTTCCAATTCATCGCTGTTCATGTTTTCGGCTAGAATTTGTCTCGTCTGCTGCCTAACTTTTTGCTTTTAAGCTGCAAAAGAAATTGAACACACAATACACATATATACTATATATATATATATATATATATACAAAGAATTAACGCTCTTTTATCAGACACTCTCTTTTACTGTTTCTCTCTGTGTATGCTTCTCAGTCAGACAATTGAGATTGACAGCTTACATTGCAAATTGTCAGGCAAACAAAGAGAACTCGCGAGCAGCGACGACAACAATTGAAAATCAAAACAACAAGAAGACAGTGGGTTATATAAATATATGCGCACACACCACGTGCTTAAAGTCAATGCCTTCGCCACGACAACAACAACAACAACAACAACAAAAACAACATCAACATTCAGGCACAAATTAACGTTCATATGTCAATCGACTGAGCGTCCAGGTGGCAATCCCAGCCCCAGCCCAAGTCCCACTCCCACTCCCAGCCCCAATCCGAACCCCCCTTTGTGGTAATCGTGCACACAATAACATCGCCTTAGAGATGGAAGCGTGACGGCAAATTGGAAACTGGAGGCTTATACTATCAGGGAAATATATATAAGCTTGTAAAACATCATTTCCTCAGAAAATAGTTTACTTGGAAAAAATCTAAAGATTGCCAAAAAGTGAATGACAAATCCTAACTTGAAATCAAAGCTCTTGTTTCAAAAAATAGAATTATACCTATTAAATTATAGCAGTTAATCTCAGCAGCATTTTAAATTCCCTATCCTTAGGGAGCCTTTAAAAATTATTTCAGGTATAAAATTTCGAGTATTAAATATTTTCTTACTTTACTTAACTACAGATAAAAAAATAAAATGCTTTAGAAAAAAATACTAAAAAAAATTACAAAATTTATACATAATATAATATAAAATATAATTTATATTCTTTATGCTTAAATTCTATTAAGGTTGCTCCAAATCTAAAATAAATTATTACAAAATCATATATAACAAACTTATTTTTGTTCTTCTGATTTGAACACTGATATTTGCTTTTACAGTTGCTTTTATTTTTTCATCCTTTATTGTAAACTTATTTTAAATTTTTGTTTAACAGAAAACTTATTTAGCTGAATCATATTTTTTTCCAATTAAATTATTAGCTATTTGTTTGTTACCTATGCTGGTAATATATAAAATGAAAAACATTTTCTTAAATACAGACGTTAAGCTGCTTTAAAATCTCAATTAATATTCTTTGCATATATTTTATAATTCCAACAATTAAAATTTTAGCATTTAATGAAAACTGTAGCAATGAATTTTATGCGAAAAGTCCATCGCAAATCCCTCAAAAAAAAAAAATAATAAAAAATAAGCTGAGTTCATTAGCAGTCTGAAATATTTAGCCTGCCTTTGTTGTGCCCCCATCGACGCCGCGCCCCCTCGGCCACTCCCCCTTTTTAGTGAGCAATTCTTGCGACTGCTCTCGTTTACATAAATTATGGTGGCACTTGATTTGCATTGTGCGGCACAACACTCAATTCGGATGAGAATAGAGATTGACAAAGAGAACTGTGCCCGGCTGGGTTCCGGAAATGTAAACAGCAAGAGCACAAATCCATACACATGTGTGTGTATATATACATATATATATATATATATTTATATATGTTAGAATACCCATTTTAGATTCAAATCATTCTTCAAAATTACAATTAAGTGGCATATAAAAGACAGCCAAAATGAATTTCTCAACTTTTTCATACTAATTAACATAAATTGAAAAAAATAAAGCTATCCTTGGCCAAAAAAAAAAAAAAACCAATTGAAATTCAATTCGCCCAATACAAAAATTCATATTTAATGAAAACTTTTGTGAATAATGAAAAAAGCGACAGACAAAATCATTTAGCATAGCTTAAAATATGGCTTTTTTTTTTAAATTTTCTTTATACTTAAGCAACAGCAAAAGAAAAGGAAAATTCAAAAGAAGTAAGCTGAAAGTTTATTAAAAATTTACAAGCTGACAGAACCACCGCAGGCAGCAAACACACACACACACACACACAGTCACACACACACACACAGTCACACGCAGCGACATCATGTGGAAAAACAACAAACAGATAGCATAACAGTGAAATGGACTCAAGTGCAGCCGCAGCAGGTGGCAGCCATATTATTGTTGAGGGGGGTCCGGAATGGGCGGGGTGTTCTACTATGCCAAGTATGCAAGAAACCGCAAGGGAACTCAACTTGAAGATACCCTGCAAAAAGTTTGCGGCATATAAGAAAAGGAAGTCTGCTAACTTGGCTGTCGAATTAAGCCCGAGAGCCATTATAATTAAATTAATCAATTAAAATTTGACACAAAAAATTAATGTAGAAAACTTCTATAAGTAGTAAATATTATCACTAAAATAATATTTTGATTTACTTAATGTATTTTGTTTTGGTTGAGCAAATTTTTTATGCTTTTATGTTGTTAATGATAAAGCAAAGTAAATAAAGACATTGTTTAATAAATGGAATGAATGGAATATAACAAAAATATTCTCTAATACTCAGCAAAAAATAAATATAAAAACTATTATAGCAATAAAAAAAAAGCTGCTTAAACAAAAAAGGTTTGCTTCGATTTTATATGAATTTAAATTTTTATCTATATTGAAAAAGGATTTTATAAGTTTACCATGGTTTACTTATTGAGAATATGTTTTAATATTTTCACTATTCAATAATTCATAGTAATAAAGTCTGTTAAAGATGAAGTTTATGTTTATGTTAAGCGTCTGTTATATAAAGACATAAAGACTCCCTATTCTAGTTTCTTGTGCTGGGTATTTGAAAATGTGCCATCTCTGGATAACCTTGTCTCGAAGCCCCCTTCGAGGCACAAACGTTGAAGCAATCATCATCATCATCATCAACAACAACAACAACAACAACAAGTATAACAGTAGCAGCAGCAGCTAGCTATATATGTATGTACATACATGCAAACAAACATACATAATATCCTTCATGCCAAAATGTCCTGTGGCTTTTGTGGTTGATGTCGTTACAGGCCTGTGCCCCACGACATATATAAATATATATATATATATAAAAGTGTGCGTGTGTGTCTGTGTGTGTTTGTGATTGCTGCAGTCAAGAGTAAAAAAGCAGCAACAAATCAAGCGTTGCCTTGCGTGTATCTGTGAGTTGTCTGTAAGGACATTGAGCGCTTAATTAAATTAAGCCAACTTGATGGACAGCTACTAGACAACGCGACTGCAGGCAGCGGGCAGCGGATAGCGGACAGAGCTCCTGACAGCCCCGCCCACCTGCCAAAGGACACCTGCCGTCCGCCTTCTGCCCGTGGCCATATTAGAACCAACCAATCATTCAGGTGTTGCTAAAGTGCTGTCCTAGCCTTGCCAATACACACGTGTGTATTTGTGTCTGTGTGTGTGTATGTGTGTGTGTGTGTGTATAGTGTGTATGCTGTCACTCAAACGTCGTTGAAATTTCCATTGCAATTTTTTCGTTAAAAAAAAGGTTTAAGTTTAAACAACGGCGACTGTTGCTAGGCGGCTTCAGTTTTCGATCTACGAGTTTTCCTACAGAAACTTGGTATACTAAATAAACACTCATTAAAAACTTTGGATAAACATTTGTTGAACAACTTCAGCATTTGTTAGAATATTTAATGAGCAGGCAATATATTTATTGACTGTATTTTAAGTACTTTTGTTATTTAAATGAGGGTTTTGAATTGCAATTTGTTACAGTATTTAAAAGCTGAGTAATATGGTAATAAACTTACACTCAGTAAAATGTAAGAAAATATGAAAAAAAATGATACCAAAAAATAAAGAAAACTTTAATAAGGAATCAAGAAAGCAAGACAAACTATAATCAAAATGGTATCAAACATAAAAATCGGTTAAGTTTTGGCAAAGTTATTGGGGTTCAAAGACTTGGAGATATGGATTTAGGAACTTTACATGTCAAATTTTTTCTCAATTTTGGCATGATTTTTGACAGAAAAATTGACCCCCTCAGAAATACTCTTAAAGTGGTTTTTCATACTAATTTTGGGACCCGCAATCGATTAAAAATAAAATTGGACGATTTAAAATTTTGAAATTTTTTTTTTTTCGAAAATTCACAAGGGGGGAGTACATGCTTTTTTTCAGAAAAAAGTCGAAAAAAATAAAACCCAAAGATTTAAGAAAATTTCTATGTGGAATCAAAATAGAGGATAAACTTTGATAAGAATGGTATCAACCATAAAAATCGGTTTAGTTTTGGCAAAGTTATTGGGGTTCAAAAACTGGGAGATACACTTTATATGGACTTAGGAACTTAACATGTCAATTTTTTTCCCAATTTCGGCATGATTTTTGACAGAAAATTTGACCCCCTCAGAAATACTTTTAAAGTTGATTTTTATACTAATTTTGGTACCCGCAATCGATTAAAAAAAATATCAGAAGATTTTAAATTTTAAAATTATTTTTTTTTGGAAAATCCGCAAGGGGGGAGTACATGCTTTTTTTCGGAAAAAAATCGAAAAAAATAAAATCAAAAATATTAAGAAAATGCAAATGAGGAGTCATGAAAGACGACAAACCATGATCAAAATGGCTTCAACCATAAAAATCGGTTTAGTTTTGGCAAAGTTATTGGGTTCAAAGTCTGGGAGGTACACTTTATATGGACTTTATAGGAACTTAACATGTCAATTTTTTTACCAATTTTTGCATGATTTTTGACAGAAAATAAGACCCCCTCAGAAATACTTTTAAAGAAGAATTTTATACTAATTTTGGTACCCGCAATCGATTAAAAATAAAATTGGACGATTTAAAATTTTGAAATTTTTTTTTTTTCGAAAATTCACAAGGGGGGAGTACATGCTTTTTTTTCCCAAAAAAGTCGAAAAAAATAAAACCCAAAGATTTAAGAAAATTTCTATGTGGAATCAAAATAGAGGATAAACTTTGATCAGAATGGCTTCAACCATAAAAATCGGTTTAGTTTTAGCAAAGTTATTGGGGTTCAAAAACTGGGAGATTAACTTTATATGGACTTAGGAACTTAACATGTCATTTTTTTTCCCAATTTTTGCATGATTTTTGACAGAAAATAAGACCCTCTCAGAAATACTTTTAAAGTTGATTTTTATACTAATTTTGGTACCCGCAACCGATTAACCGATAAAATGGACGATTTTAAATTTTGAAAAAATTTTTTTTTCGAAATTTCACAAGGGGGGAGTACATGCTTTTTTTTCCCAAAAAACTCGAAAAAAATAAAATCAAAAAAATGCAGAAAATTTAAATGAGGAATCGAAATAGAGGATAATCCATGGTTAAAATGGTATCAAACATTAAAATCGCTTAGGTTTTGGCAAAGTTATTGAGGTTCAAAATCTGGGAGATACTCTTTATAAGGATTTCGGAACTTTACATGTCTAATTTTATCCCCTCAGAAATATTTTTGAAGTAGATTTTTATACTAACTGCACAAAAATATTCGATTGAATTACGAATTTTAAGAGGCAACGAAACGATACTTGAATTTATAAGAGGTTGAATATTGTTTGGACCAAAATGTACGGGATCTTTCCGAATTAACAAATTTTTTTCAAGAGGGCAGTAATTTTTACGAATTATGCAGATTTTCGATTTAGTGGGGGACATATTATCGGGACTCGACTGTACATATTCATATACATATAACCTCATCATTTAAGAGCAATCCTTTCAAATTGAACATCGTAGTACTAAATCAAAAAAGAAACGCACACAAAATGCTTCACAAACTGTTCCTACTTGAACTAAATTGAATTAAATGTGATTCCTGAAACAGTCTTGAAAGGCGAAAAATGCGTTTAAATTTAAAGTCTGTTCGCTTGATTCGCACGCACACAAACAAATGTATACACACATACAGACAGCTGCATAAGCTACAGACATATGCTCATCGGAAGCATTAACGATAATGACAAAAACAACAACGCAACGACACTTGTTCGCAAGGACACCCGAGAAATCCATAAATTTAAAGCACGCTTTTGTGCGCCCAAGCGCAACGGAGAGCGCAAAACAAACGAAAACAACAAAAGCAAACAAACAAACAAGAAAAGCAACACAAAAAAAATAAAGGTAACAGAAGCAGCAACGAAAACAGACAACTTTAAATCAGCTGTAGCCTGTTGAGCGAGCGCGGCACATTTAAAGAAATCTCGCAAAGCGTAACTGTAAAAAGTATTGAAATTGCAATTTGCGCATTTGCACTTTAATGTTCAGTAAGCTGCGTGTATGCATATACATATATGTATATATATAAAATAGTAATCGCACCCAATTCTTTCATAATTTCTCAAGCGGTTTCTAAGCGCTTTGTGTTGCGTTTCGCCTTTGGAATTAATTCTTTTTTATTCGATTTGTTTATTTTTTATTTATTGTGAGTTCGTTCGCCTGCCGTGACCGTCGCTAACGTCGACTTCGCTGTGAACCGCACGCGTTGCGTTCAAATCACACACTGAGACCAAAACCTGCGGCAGAGACCTGAGCGCGACCGATTCACTCGTTGGCGCTCTCTGCCGGCAAATACAGATGTATGCACGCTTGTTGTTGTTGTGTGCGCGCCAAAAACGTGCAAGCGTTCGGTGAGCCGAGCGGTGCGAGAGCGATAGCACAGAGGCGCCACCCAAGAGGGGCCTACCTTAGCTTACATGCACAAGTTTGCAATCCACACAATTTGATTGTTTGCTTTTAAAATAAAGTATGCATGTCACACAAGGCACCTTAAGAGTATGCTAATATCAAATTGCACCTGCACAAAACAACACTCGGATGTAAATTGTCAAATGCCACCTGTAGACCATTCAATGAGAGCTACAACTTTCGTGAGAGAATTTTTCAACTTCCTGACTCGTTTACGTTCTCCCTAAAAGCTTAGCTTTAAGCTTTAGTTGCCGTTAATTTCAAAGCGAACAAATTTTAAGTACTTTTCCACCTGCAAAGTAAGCTTTGGCAATGGAGAGGCCAGAACTTTTATAGAATATCTTCTAATAAATACTAGTATTCACAAAAATAAAAGATGTTTTTTAATTATTTAACGTTAAACAATAATAACTTTTTCTCACAAAACAGTTCGTTGCTAACCGCATTTATATTAAACCCAGTTATCTAACCAAGCGCTGTGTTTTATTTTTCATAGATTTCTATTTGTTATCAGCTATTGACGTACATATAGAAACCGACCCCAGCAGCTTATCGATAACTATAAAAACAAGCAAAACATAATGAAAAAACACATTGATTTGATTATAATGCCAAGAAATGCAGCACACAACAGTTTTTATATAGTATATGCCTTGTATAAACAACACACATATACACATATGTATATAGTTAGCAGTAAACAGTAGATATATATGATATTGTATTCCAGTTTTTGTATTATTAATTCCCCCCTCCAACACTCACTTTTTTCTTTGACCGTCGCAACCACTCGCAACACCGCTTGAATTCACACTGAACAGCATCGCTGGCGCGCGCTGCTATTTAAGCGATTTCCGAAACAGGCGAACCAAAACAAAAAAAGAATAAAAAATAATTCGTTGACTTAAACGAAGAAGAATACCTAAGAAAGAAACGAACACCGTCTACCTCCCTCTCTCTCGCACGCAGAGGTTATCGAAATTATGTAGTGGACAGCAATCGAACATTTCATCAAATCAAGTAAATATTGCGTGCAAAGGAAAAAGCTAAAAAGACTAAATGAAAAATGTTCGTCTTGAAATTTGAATAATAATTTGCACATGTATAGTTATTCTTTCTTATTGACGGGCTCAATATCTGAGGTGGTGGCAAGGGTCAATGGGCCTAATTGTGTGTTCGTTAAAAACATATTTTTTTAATTAATGCTGGAGTATACCAAACAAACTTGCTGCCCAAACTCTCTAATATTTTAGGATCTTCGCGAATACCATACCAGTTTTAGTTAGTTTTTTCTGGGATCTTCTTGAATCCAAACTCAGTTTTAGTTAGTGTCTTAGCTGAAGGCAACAAAGACAAACATGTTTTAAGAAAAAGTTAAGTTGACAACAATATTATAACTTAATATCCAATAGAATTATTACAAAACTAAACAAATTCTACGTTTATCAGTATTATAAAATATGTTCTAATTCACATTAAATTGACCTTTGTATAACTTTTAGATTACTTTCGATTGTCACGAGATATTTTCCTGACTTCTAATGTAGACTTTGCATGTTTTCCATGATGACATTTTTTTTGACCAAAATAAATGGCTTTGTTTTTTAGTCACTCATTACTTCTACTTTACTTAGTTGTTTCTTGATGATCTAACAGCTAAATTAACGCCTTGTGAATTGTTCCATTGGCTGAGTTTTTTTTAACTCGTATAATTAGTGAACATCTTTGTGAACGACGTGAATTAAAATTGGTCACAATAAAAGTTTTAATTGTTCTATTTTTTTGGGTTTTTATAGCACAAATCACACATAATAAAAATCTTAAAAAGGTACCAATAAAGTAGTTTTAATTGTTTAATTTTTCCTTTTTTATAAAACCTATGTGATTATATAAGCAAACTAGTTTAATATAGTTTTTATTAACATTATGCAACAATAAACTTTTCTCATTGAATTTTAAGCTCTTTTTTATTATATTTTTAAACTTTTTTAATTATGTTTATAAATGTGAAATTTCAATTCTTTTATAATTTAGAGTCTTTTTATCTCAATAAGAAAATGCAAGATTTGAAATTTAAATGTAAAACTTTTTTGTGTCCACTCTAAAAATGTTTGCATAATTAATCATTAAATTTAAAAATAAGGCACTGCACGTTAATTGAAAAAAATATATATTAAAATTATTTTAATTACGTTTTAATAATTTTATAATTTACTATGCAAAAACTGAGTTATTTTTAGATTGGTTTTGAAAAGATAACATATATGAAAACTTTTTTATTTATATTTGCTACAGCTTTTAACGTTTTTCAATAATAATGAGAGGTTATGCATTTTATAAAATATTTTAGAAAAAAGTTTCTTCAATTATCTAAACTTGTTAATCCCCAATTTCATTCAGAAAAATCGGAAAGTGTATTTGGAATTGTCTATCATTGTTGCTAATGATTTGACTAATTCAATTAGCATGCCAAGAATATATTATAAGTTATCATTATTCAGACAAATTTTTACGTAATAATTTTTTATGTACCCCAAACTATTGTCCGTCACCGTTTCCTCTGGTTTATGGAGCCAATTGTTTATGCCGAAATCGGCGGTCATTAAAAACCAGTCGAGACCCAAATACTAATGAAAATTGTCTAAAACAGGCAAATAATAATACTATGTAGATTATTTCAATTGTATGTTCAGATTTTGTTTTGTTTAAACAATTCAAACAGCTGCTAACAAAATTCCAGTCACGTTGTCCATTCCGGAATGCAGGAATTAAATATATATGTATATATTCATACATATTTATCTATGTTGCTGTATTTGTAAGTACGCATATATAAGAACCTCTTAGCCTAACCAGAACAGTTGTAAATATTTTATTATTTATTTAGCTTGTGTTTTTGTTGGCACTGGACATGCTTTTGACTAGCAGGAATTTCGTGGCACATGTTAAATATTGTGTAATGTACTTAAATACTAATACTATATGATACCCTGCGTGTGATATATGTAGCTTTATAGGTTACTTAGCACACTTACTTATTATTAATAATTACCTTTGGTGGAAACAATATTTAATATGCAGCAGTTAAAAAGGCAAAAAGCACAGGCCAGAAACAGACGCGAAATGCAAATAAAATGAAAACAAAACACAAAACACTAAACTGACAGATGGATGCTCCCCAGAGAGAGAGCGAAGGAGAGGCTGATGTAGAGAGACACACAAAGCACTCGCTGAATGAAGAGCAACGATAAATGAGTTTGGATACGCGAGAGCGTGTTTCCGCCACAGTCATATTCAGCGCGAGCGCCAGATCGCATCTAAAGCGGAGCGTAGCAAATTCTCTCAGTGGCCAGTTTTGACAGTTCATGTTGGCGCTTTGGGATGGCAAGATAAAAGCAGAGAGTGAACAAATAACAACTTTGGAAAAACAAATGCGATTAGCTAACAATGGACACACAACAACAGCAGAGCCAAACGAGCAACAGCAACAGATGTGACAGTGACAAGTGCCAGAAACTAAAGAGATTTGTAATTGTTGCATTGCTGATCACCATTGGCATATTGGGCTGGCATTTCTATGGTGAGAACCAAGGCAAACACATCCAAAACCCAACCAACGCTTATACAACTTTCCATCGACAGAGTATTTCCATGGCCAGCCGCTGCCCCAGACGCCAGATGACGTACTCGCATTGTCGCAGGCTCTCTTCGACGAAGAAGCAGAAACCAGTCCGTATCTCTTCAAGGTGAATCTGCAGGGCAAAACAAGCTCCGGAGCACACGATGATCGGGCCCCACAGCCGTAAGTGCGAGTGACGCATATGTATAAGATAATATAAGATATATTTGTATAAGATAAACGCTTTCAGTTTGTTTGAGCTGCACAACGATCTGCTGGCCAGGAATTCCAACTCCACCACGGCTCTGCTGCAGCGCCTCTTCAACAATTATGAGCTGGATGTGGCCATCCCGGATCGGATTACCCCCGAGCACGAACAGGAGCAACTGGAATTCCTGCGTGCCGTGATGAACACACGCGTTATGAAACTCTCAATGCGTTTCTTAGTGAGAAAGGGTGAGCGAGAGTTTTTATATTTGTTAAGATCCAACTTAATTTATCGAAAAGATATCGATAACTTCCTGTTATGTATGAAAATAATTAATTAAGTTTTTAAGTGAAGTATATAAGGCAAAGCTAAGCCAAATTTAATATATACAATTTAAAAAAAAAAAAAAGATATTGAATTAAATGTCTTATATTTATAAATCATATTTATAATTAAAAATAACACATAGGCAAACTTTGATTAAGGTATTCACTTGACTAATTCCCTAATTTTATTTTATTATTAAAATATTTTTTATTTATTAATTTTATTTATTATTAAAATTGTCCTTTAAAGGTGTCGTTGGTAGCGACTACGAGGAGCAGCTGAAGTTGCTGCAGGACCTTTGGTTTACGCCGTATTCCCGGGGCAAGGGCATCGTGGGCAGCTCCAGCTTCGAGCACGTTTTCATGGCAGAGCTGCGGGATCAGAAGGTGCTCGGCATGCACAACTGGCTGTACTTTGCCGAGCAGGAGCAGCAAGGACACGTGGACTACAGCGGCTGGATTAAGCGCGTCGAAACGGGCAGAGTATGCAAAATTCGAGAATTAAATTTAATTAAACGCTTTTTAAATGGTTTACTTCCACTTGCAGCACAATCAATTTGCGGTGTCTTTCCGCATGAGATTCTACGGCGTGCAAAAGCCGTTCAATGGCTTCCTCGTGGGCACTTCGCCCGAGCTGGACATGAGTCTGTACACAGTTTGCTTTCTGGTCATGGCCGAGAAGCAGCCCTGCGATATCCAACTGGGCACGGCCCAGTTAACCATTGTGTCGTGGGACTGGAAGGGCAAGCGACTAATAGCGACCACTTATGTGGACTTTCCCAAAAACAACTAGAGAAATTTAAACATTCCAGTCTTGCTAAAAACATAATAGACAACTTTTTATTTGTTAAAATTTAATTCACTTTTAATTATTTCAATTGATTTGAGAATTTATATTGCAGTTAATAATTGTTTTATGTTTATATATTTTATCAATTAATTTATGCAAACTTTTGTTAATGTATCTCAGTTAAACCGTCCGCAGATTTCATTGTTAAAGTAAAATCTAGTTTAAGGCCGTTTTTAATTGTGTAACTGGCATCGTCTAAAGTGCGTGTTAAAGCCAATTTCTCTACCTGTCAGTCAAGACAACTCACCTGAGTTGTTTTTGACAGCTTTGCATGGTATTAAGACGTTTGCCGTTATATTCATTGAAGTTGTTTATTAGTTTTAACGTTTATGTTTATTGATTGTGTGAGAGCGACCTCTAAATGGCACACTTGACATTGAAACGCTATCGAAATCGAACAAAAAGTAATTTGGAATTCGTGTTAAGCTGTCAAAAGTAAATTCCTATTAAGTAAACTCCTTAAGAGTTATTTATAAAGGTAACTTTGGCATGAGAGGCAAATTTTAAGCTAACTACAAAATATGAAAATAATATGAACTCATGCTTTTTAAATTGTGAGATGTGAAAAATTAATGGAAGCTTAAAAATCTTGTCATAAATATAAATAAACAAAAATATCTGTATAATCCAAAATTATAAAAATATAAAAAATAATTAAAACAAAAATATAATTAAAAATATATCTATAATCCCAAACCTTAATTAAATCTTAAATTCCAAACTTTTACTTAAAAAACAACACAAATTTGATTAGTTGAAATATTTATAAGTTTATATTGCATTTGAAAACGTTTGTAATTACAATATGTAAATATATAAAATGTTGGTTATTTGTTAGAAGCCAATCCGAAACATATGAGTAGAACATTAAATGGAAGTCCTGCTCCTAGTTAATGGAGCTAGTTAGACTACGTTGCAAATTGATCCTGCTGCCGCTCCAGGACGATCGTCTGGTTAAGCAGCTCCGGCGCACTGGCCCGACGCACTGTGACAATGGTTGTGTGTGCTGGCGACAGGCTGGCATCGGAATCGGCTGGTTGGAGGACATCATAGGTTTCGCTGAGGTCGTCGGAGGCGTCGCTGGAGCGCATCAGGCTGGGACTGCTGATGCCGAAGTCCAGCTGCAGCGGATCAATTGGCGTCAGCTGCCCGGCCGACAACGACTCCGGACTCCAGCTACTTCTTGCCGGCGGCTGGCGTGGCAGACTGTTGTGGCACAGCGGATCTGCCTGTGCCGAGGGCGCCAGCTGCAGCTGCTGACCCCACAGCTCCGCTGCTCGGGCGCGATTGTGGGCGGCTCGCAGCAGCGACGGCAGCTCCTGTTGTTGCTGCTGCTGCTGTTGCTGCTGCTGCTGCTGGCGTCGTCGTCGTCGGTGGGGACGATCTGTTGTTGTATTCCGGCGCTGGCTGCTGATACTGTGGCTGGTTGGCTGCGGCTGACTCGGGCGCGGCATCATACTGATAACCGGACTGAGCATAGTCCGCGGCGCTGTAATCGTAACCGGCGTTGGCATCGTAGCCATATTGCTGGCCATCGTAGGGCTGCTGGCCATAGGCGCTGGGATCGTAGGCGCTCGCATCGTATTGCTGCTGATCGTAGCCACTGTAGTCTGTGTTGTAGGCGGCCAGATTGGCGCTGTTCGCATTGGAAACGCTCGACTCGCCGGCAAGTTGTTGTTGTTGTTGTTGCTCTTGTTGCTGCTGCTGTTGTTGCTGCTGCTGTTCGGTCTGCTCGCGTTCCCGTTCGCGTTTCTCCCGCTGCTCGCGCAATTGCTGCAGCTCTCGATCTCGTTCCTCGCGTTCACGTTCCCTTTCACGTTCCCTTTCACGTTCACGTTCCCGTTCACGTTCACGTTCCCGCTCCTGTTGTTGCTGTTGCTGTTGTTGCTGCTGCTGCTGCTTTTCGCCCATGCCAATGTTGTCCTTGAGATTTTCGTCATCGTTATCGTTGAGTCCATAATTGCCGGCGCC
The DNA here is from genome assembly GCA_004143845.1 of Drosophila lacertosa. NCBI lineage: Eukaryota > Metazoa > Arthropoda > Insecta > Diptera > Drosophilidae > Drosophila > Drosophila lacertosa. The sequence continues at coordinate 26,571 of SCDZ01000555.1, read as the reverse complement.
GTTTCCGTTCCCATTTCCATTTCCGTTCCCATTGCTGATGCTGCTCTTGCGCGCTGTTGCAGCTGTGCCAGCAACTGTGTTGCTGTCGGCAACTGTTGCTGACGTTGCTGCTGCTGTTGCTGCTGCTGCTGCTGTTGCTGCATCGTATCCGTAGTCGTCGTCAGCGTTGTTGTGCATTTGTGCGGTGCTTGGAATGGATTCGATTGCTGTGCCATAAGTGGACGAGGGCTGGTAATCGTAGGCAGATGCGGCTATAATTAAAGAAATTTTCATTAGTGTTGGAAAACACTTAAAAAAAGTATATAAAAAAAAATCAGAAGTATGTGTTAGATCTGTGTGTTCAGCTTGGGTATTTTGTGGTTCGTTGTTGTTCAAGATTTACCTTTGCCCGGGCCTAAGCTAGTATAATCATGTGGTGTGGTATCTAATTTACTCATATGCTCTTCATTGCTTAACATGCGATTGGACAAATATTCTAGATTCGATTGTAAAGCGGATATTTCCTCTCTTCACAAGTTAAAGTGACAGAAAGAGACAGCAAGAGAAAGAGCAGATAGAAAAGAGAAGGAAAGAAAAGAAAGGTTCGTTAGTCAAATACAAATTCTTTATGAAAAATTACCTGCAGGATTTCTATTGGGTGCTTTTTGGGTGAACAAATGCATTCGTCGTTGTTTGTTGTTGTTGTTGTTGTTGTTGCTAACTCCTCGGAGCTATTGTGAACTAATTGTGATTTGTATTTGGACCAAATTTGCTTTAAACGCGCCATCAACTCTTCATTTGTGGCGCGCAGTTGTTGCTTTTCTTGACTGCGAAAAATTAAGATGACAAATTAATAAAAAGCCAAAAAAAATGTTAAATGAAATTAAAATGTGATACATAATAAAATTGCTAGGATTTAAATTGTTCGATTATGGTAAAAATAAATTAGTTTAAGTGTATGACAAAGGTGAAAATAATTTCATTTATGCTGACTTCATTTTATTTTAAATTATTTCCCGGCCAAGTTTAAATATTTCTTGATTTTAAAATGTATTAAAGTTGAGCCTAATAGAAAAAAATTTATTAAGTAGAAAACTAATGTAAAATGTTCTGTAAGGAAGTTCAATTGAAATTAGAATTATTTTAACTAAATTAAATTAATATTGATATAAAGCACTACATAGATTTAAAACGAGTTTTAAAGAAGAACAATTAATATTAAAAAAATAATATTATAAAAATAAATACGAAATAATTATTATTTTTATTATAAATGAGAATTATATTATTTTTTGTTCACTTTAAAGAAGTCAAAAGTTGAATGTTTTTACCATTATTTTATTGAAACTAGATTGTCTAAAAATACAAAAGAGAAACTACTAAATGTATTAAAAACTGAATAAAAAAATATTTGATTGGAATAGAATATATATATTATGTATAAAAAATCTCAAAAATAACTATTTAACTTTTCCCTTTGGGCTTAAAAATTTAGCTTTAAATAGTTAAATATACATAAATGACTTCTTCCATTTATACTCCAAATATAAGTAAAAACATTACGAAAAGGAAAAAATAGCTTTAAAAAGAATTTTTTTTAAAAGCTAAGTAAATTTAAGTTATACAAGAACTAAGAACGAACGTTTTTTTAACTGCGGAATAGAAACAAAAATGTGAAGTCAAAATGAAACTGTTATACATGTATAACACATCTGTATAAGAGTAAGTAAACCAAGGATTTTTACTTTTCTATTAATTGAACTGAACTGAAAACTAATTTGGGAAGTGGTTTGATAATTTTCTTCTATTTTTTTGATATTGCGTTGATATTAACTGAAGAGTAATAAAATAATCTCTTATACATTGTTATAAAAATCTGTATAAACCAAGCTTTTCTATATATCTATTAATAGAATTAAAAACTAATTTCGAAGGTGTTTTTCAAGAGTTGAGTTTGTGATAATTTTGGGTATATTAACAATTGATTATAACTGCAGAGTAATTAAAGAATCTGTTATACATGTATAACACATTTGTATAAGAGTATTTGTGTTGAACGCCAAACCAAGCTTTTCTATATTTCTATATAATAGAATTGAAAACTAATTTGGAAGGTGTTTTTCGAGAGTTGCGTTTGTGAAAATATTCTTATATTTTTTTGTTGGGTATATTAACATTATCAAAGCTTTGTCGCCTGCTCCTGCTCATCGTCCTCGTCGTCGTCGAGCACATCCTCGAACTGGGCGAGCTGCTCGTCAATTGTCGCCAATTCCGGAGAAGTTTCCTGCACGAAAGTCTCGTTCAGAGCTTGCGCCATTTCGTCCAGTTCTTTAACGAATGTTTCGTTCAGGGCGCTGACTTTTGGCTTTGACTGTTTGGGCACCAAACGCACGTTGACATCGACTTTGACCGGTGGGCGTGGCTTCTTGTGGCAGCCATCGCGTTGCAACAGTTGCTCGAAATAAAGCTTTGGCTTAATGCTGGCGTTCAGCGCATTGTTGTTGCGACCTTTGCAGGTTGTTGTTGTTGTTGCTGCTGCTGTTGTTGTTGCTGCTGTTGCCGTTGCTGCTGTGTCAGCGTCCACCGTCAAATGCCTCGTTTGACATGGGGGCTGGCAGCTATTGGCACTGCTGATGGTCTGATTCAAAACCAGGTGCTGTTGCAGCCAAGGCAACAGTTCCGTTTTGCATGGGTGACAACAAGTTGCTGTTGTTGCTGTTGCTGTTGTTGCTGTTGTTGCTGGTGCTGTGCGATATTGTTGCTGTTGCTGGTGCGTGTCTAGGGTGAATTCATGCATGGTTTGTGTACGCGCTAATGTTGCTTGCTGCCTGCGACTGTTGCTGTTGCTGTTGTTGCCGCAACATGCTGCAATAATATCGCTGCTGCGCTGTCGCATTGGCGGCTTCGTATAAACGTGTTCATGTTCGTGCTTGTGTCGCATAAAACTGGGGCAAAAGCATTTTGGCCTGGCGCCCATTGCTGTTGTTGTTGCTGCTGCTGTTGTTGCTGCTGTTGTTGTTGTTGTTGCTGTTGTAAATTCTGTTCTGTGCTTTTTGTTGCTTGTGAATTTGGGCAATGGTGGCATCTTGGCTAATTCCTCGGCCAAACGCGCATTGCTCTTGATTATGTTCTTCAGTATCTCATCACCATTGTCAGCAACATCGTCAGCAACATCATCAGCAACATTGGCAGCGACAACAGCAACAGGCTCAACCAACTCTGGAATTTCCAATTCAGGCAGCAAAGTGAACGCGTTTGCGTTTGCTTTTGCTGCTGTCGTTGTTGCTGTTGTTGTTGTTGTTGTAATAGGCGCGTTTATTGTTGTTGTTGTTGGCTTCACAGGTTCTACATTAAAGCGCATTGCAGGCAGCACAAAAGAGGTTTGAAGAAGTTACAGCGTGTTAATCCTGGTTGATTGTTTGTTTGTTTGTTTGTTGTTGTTGTTTGTGCAACTCAAAAATAAAACTAAATTGCACTGCGTATACTTGATATTTGAGTTGAGTTGAGTTTGCTTTTGGCTGGCCATTAATTTCATATTGCGATTTGTGTACAATTGTTTCACCACGAATTAAACTAAGTTGATTTGGTGCTCTAACGAAATAAAATTTGCATTTGATAATTACTTGTGCTTATAGGTTGTATCCTCTAATTTGCCAGTTAACGTTTTACACTCGTTCGTCAGTCTATCCATGAGTTGCTTCTGAGACGTTATCATTTCTTCGAGTTCATTTACCGTTTCCGCTACAGGAAGTAGACAGACAGAGGATTTATTTATTATGGTTAATATAGCTTAAGAGAAGAAACTCATGGATAAACTATTGACGTTTAGGTTTTCTATGGATAATTCGGATTGAAGACATGAACTTTTTCGGTATAGTCAATTTAAGCACGCACACAATATGAAAATCAATAGCTTAACCAGAGTTCATACGAAAAATGTGATAGTTTAAGAGAAAGAGAATTGTGCTCGAAAAGAACTTTCTAATAGCGTGCTTTCTCTAAGGGACTCTAACTGCCACATACCGTGTTTGTCCTGCATTTCGGAAATGCGTTTGTCCAAATCCTTTTTGGTGGGTCTTATTTCGTTCTTCAGCTCACCGTAGGCCAGCTGCAAAGATAAACCAAAGCAAGTCAATTTGGAGTTAACCCTTTAGCCCAAACCAGCTCCCACCTCCTTCTCCAGATTAGCAATCTCATCGTTCAATCGCAGAACCTCACGCTTCGAGTGAAGTATATCGGCATCCCCTCGGTCCAGACGCTGGCGCAGCGAGTTGATCTCCGCCGTAAGACGCGACGCCTCCGTTTTGGTCTCACGTGCCGCCCGATCCAGCTGGAGACGCAGCGCGGTGATCTCCTGCTCCAGCGATTGCTTCTCGGCATTCGTTTGCGCCATGTCCGCCAGGAAAGTGGTCCGATTGGCGCGCAGCTCCAGCTTCAGCTCCTCGATTTGCGAATTCCGATTGGCAATGTCCCGCTTGAGATCCGTTTCGTAGCGCTTCTGGCGCTCCGACTCCAGCTGCAGCTTGGCCACCTGCTCCCACTGGCTGCTCAGATCCCCGCCCAGCTGATCCACCTGGCTATTATAACGCCGCTCCGCACTCGCCCGCTCATCCGCCAGGCGACGAGCCATCTCGTGCTGCAGCTCCCGGACGCGCTCGTGCTGCCTGTCCAGCTCATCCCGCAGATGACGTACCTCCAACTTGGAATGGGAAGGAATTAGGGATTAGCTTTTAGTTGTTACGGATCGAATGAGGAATTCACTTTCACCGAGGTATGTAAAATGTCTTTGGGTGTTTGTGATACACATGGAGTCAATAGTCTTATGGGTTAATGATGGGTGAATGGGAATGGAAAGTAGGGATCACGCCTTATATACAGATGATACGGATGAAATGAAAATATAACTTATATTCCCGATATATTTCATCCAGTTAGGAATAAAGTTTTTGAGTATTTCTGATACATATGTAATCAATAGTCTTATGAGTTGGTGATAGGTGAATGGGAATGGAAAGGAGAGATCAGCTCTTAGCTTTTATATAGATTATACGGAAAGCCTAAAAGTTTCAACTATTTCTTTGATATATTCCACCCATATAGGTAATAATATTTGGGGTATTTAATTATTATTATTATTATTTATTATAATACATTTAGGATCAGTAGTCTTATGGGTTGATGATGGGTGAATGGGAATGGAAAATAGGGTTTAGCTCTTAGCTTATATATAGATGAAACAAATCGAAGCAATATTTTACTTATTCCTCAAAAATATTTTACCTAGTTAGGTCATAAGAATTGGGGTATTTATAACAGATATAGGATCAATAGTCTTATGGGTATCCTGGGACCTCTTTTGTCTACTAAATAATTACATTTGTGAGATTGAATGGAAATGGAAAGTAGGGATCAGCTTATAGTTTATATACACATGATACGGATTAAATGAGGATTTGACTCAATCCCCCATATATTTCACTCAGTTAGCTAATTTTAGCATTTTAATTAAATAGACGTTCAATACTCTTATGGGTATCTGCGAACTCATTTTTATGGGAAAAAGTTGCATGGGTAAGTGATAGATGAATGGGAATGGAAAGATAGGATCAGCTTATAGCTTATATATAGATGGATCGAGTTAAATAAATATTTAAAATATTCCTCCACTATGTTTCACCAATTCAGTTAATCCGTATTGAGGTATTTATAATAGATAAAGGATCAATAGTCTTATGGGTAGTTGATAGGTAAATGGGAATGGAAAGGAAGGATCGGCTTTTAGCTTATCGAATTAAATAAGTATTTAAAGTATTCCTCCACTATGTTTCACCAATTAAGTTAATCCGTTTTGAGGTATTTATAATAGATATGGTATCAATAGTCTTATGTGTAGTTGATAGGTAAATGGGAATGGAAAAGAAGAATCGGCTTTTAGCTTATCGAATTAAATAAATATTTAACTCATTCCTCTTCTTTGTTTCACCAATTAAGTTAATTCGTATTGAGGTATTTATAATAGACATAGGATCAATAGTCTTATGGGTATCTAGGACCTCTCATTTGGTTGCCACTTACCTCCGCCTGGGAGCGTTCCATTTGGACCAGGTCGCTGATATAGCGCTTGGAGCTGGCGCTATTGTGATGCTGGGACTTGGCCTCGTCCAGCATCCGCTGCAGCTGACGCACGGATTCCTCCAGGGCGCCTTTATCCTGTTGCAGCAGATCGAGCTGCTTGCGATGCGTCTCGCAGTTGACGCTGCCCAAGGTGGCGACGGCCGTGAGCGGATCCGTGTGGGCCAGCTTCCGTTTGAGCTCCTCGTTCTCGGTGCGCACGCGCTTCAGATCGATGTTGGCCTGCATCAGCTCCGCCTCCAGCTCGCTGATCCTCGCCTCGTAGACAATGTTGGGCGCACTGGCGTAACGAGGCGACTGCGGCTTCAAGTTGCTCTTGCGTGGCGTGCTTGGCGTCTTGCGGCCTGCATAGAGCCGATGCTCGTCGCTGTCCGAGGAGGGACTCGTGGTGGCTGCCACGGCGGGGGGCAGCGGCTTGGAGCTGCCACTGCCCAGAGCTGCCAGCTCGCTGCGCGCATTCTCCGTTAGATGCTCGTTCTCGTTGATCACGTCCTTGACCTTGCCGAGCAGATTGGTCAGCTCGCTGCGACAGTACTTGGACTCCTTCTCGAGCTGCTCGATATAATCCTCCTGCTTCTCGATGAAGCTGAAGATCTCGACTGGAGCTTGCACGCTGTCCGTGGCAACGGGCACGTTGCTCGCATAGAGACCCGGACTCGTGGCCAGATTCTCCTTCGAGGCGGAGAGATAGCCACTGGTGTAGCTCTTCTTGGGACGATAGGCGCTGATGCGCGATTTCTGACTGGGCGACAAATACTTGGAAATGTCCGAGAAGACGGGTCGCTCAATAACCTAAAGGGTATCAAAAAAATGGAAACAGCTTCGAAGGGGATTTCTGTTATTTAACCCACCGATAAATTATCCGAGAAATTATCGCCTGAATCCTCGTTGAAGCTGCGCAAATAGTTCGCCGCCCCACTTCCGACCATTTTGGGCGTGGCCGCGTAGGAGTTGTCGGCCAGCATTACCTTGAGGCGCCCAACGGCCTCGTTATACGCATAGTTCGTATAGTCCATGGTCTTGGTCTTCTTGCTGACGCCCTTCGAGGCCTTCATCGGGAAATTTCTAAAGTAACGAACACGCTGCACTTCAAAACTCCATAACAGATCACATCCTTAAACAGCTAAAAGTGCTTTCCCTACGCGAGTTGGCCCAGAACTGAGAATGTCCTTTATTTTTTTCCTTTGTCGACTGGGGTGACAAATGCTGCACTTGTGAACCATGGCCCGTTGCCGGGACAACAAGTTGGCCAAAATACAAATGTGCTAGGCTTATTTTTACCAAGGGGTAGTACACACACACACACACACACACGCATACATTCTTGGCCAGTTTTTGACCATGTGTACAACGCGTCAGGGTTCACTGAACGCGAATAGTTTTTCTTTTTTTTCCCTCCTTTTTTTCGTTTGCAGCAAGGCAAAGGGTATCTGAATTTTGTCATCGAATGTGTAACATATTAAGAAATATGTAAGACAATTTTTTTCTATTAAAAAAGTAGTATTTTAAAACAAACAAATCTCTTCTAAGCTAGAAGTTATTAGAGATCCTATTAATCTCTAATTTATTATTCCCACAAAATACAAATCAAAAACTTAAACAAAATATTATATAAAATGGTTTCTTTTTGATGTCAGTTAATTTTTAAAATATAAATAATCCAACAATCATATATATAAATCGACGAAAATCATATATCAATACATTGTAATCCTTTAGCAACAATCTTAAAAGTTTATTTAAATTTAAGCAATATTTATATACCTGACATACTTAGGGAACAAGAAAGAAAATTAATTTTTTCAATATTTTATAAAGTCTTTTTTTATGTAAACACACTTCTTCCAACTTGATTTGATTTAACATTTATATTGTTTACAATGGAATTAACTAAGTAAACTTATCTAATAAACCAAAAACTCACTTTTGGTAAAACTATTTTTTTCAGCACTTAAACAAAATTAATTTGTGTTAGAGTATTTAATAGTCGTTGCTTTAAAGTTGCTGCACTTTATCAACATATTTTTGGGGGTTGCTAAAACTATTTTTTAAAAAGGGATGTATTTATTATTATAAAGCTTTGTTTTTATTAACCCTAGATTGATCTAATTCATTATCAATGTTATTAAATCTTCAAGCTATTAAAAAATTAAAAGGAAGAATAGAAATCTTTAGTATGCTTAAAACAATAATTATATAATTATATTAATTTAAGTTAGTCTTGCGAAACATTTTTATATTTTTTAAAAAAAATTTAAACTTTAAAAAATGAATATACATTAATATATTTTTAATATTTTTATTTAATTTATTTTTTTATTTTAAGTTAGCAAATACGTTAAGTTTTTAGATATATGTTTGAGGTGGATATTTATGAATTATTAAAAATCAAATTTTTTTAATATAAGTAGATTAAAAGTTAAGTAAAGTACTCTTTAATCTAAAATCTTAATCCAATTAATTATAAATTATTTCGCTTTAAAGGTTTAAATTAGTCTCTTTGCATTTAAACTTTAATATAATTATTTAACATTATTATTTTTAAATCAATTGAATTTTTTTACGCACATTTTAAAGGAAAGATAATCAATTAAAAATTTTTAATTGTTGCACAAAGCGTGTTTAAAGAATAAAATAATTAAAAACTTAAGTTCTTAACTTGTTTGCAAATATTTTTAATATACTTTTAATTCCTTCCATATCTTCTCCATAATTTTGTACTACTGCAATTAGCTGTATATATATTTTTTATATATATGGTAAATCCTACCTCGATCGCCGCTTGATGCGTCCGCCTGCGCTGCTCAAGCTGCAGATGCTCTCCCTGTCGGAATATCCGGAATAAGCCCGGCTCTGGGCCAGATGACGCAAGTTCTCGTTTGTCAGCAAGGATGTCAAGTTATTTGGCTGCGGTTGGGTCTGCGAATGAGCGCGAGTACTTTTCGAGTTGTACAAAGGAGCGCCGTACTTGAGGAAATTTTCCGTTTTCATTTTACACACAAATGGACGGGGCCAACATAAAACTAGGTCTTGACTTTTCGAAAGGGGGCTAGGGGGAGGGGGGGATTGGGGGCAAGTCTTAAAACTTTGTTTAGCGATTTTGAGTGGCGTGCCAGGATAAGTGGGGAAAGCACTTGTGGTATGCACTTCCTTCCGCGCTGCGGCTATGTTTTAATTGTTTCTTTGTGCAAGGACGACGGGACGACAGGCAGTTGAAACGCGTCGAAGTTAAACTGAAACGGACACGTTCACAAGTCAAAGCTTTTATAGACTCCGTCTGACAACACAATCCAGGACCAGGTAGACAGAGGTAACCAAGCTCCCGTCCTTTGTGTTTATATATACCATATACATATATTTAGTTTAGTGTGCTTTTAATGTGTTCGGTGCCATGACGTGCCCAGCCAGCAAATTCCACAGCATAATGTACACAATTTGTGCGAATGCAATTGTTAACAGGGGCGCCCCCCTTTAGGCTATGTAGTAGACCCCTCTTCGATCGACGCCCATGTGGGGCAATTTAGCGGTGCGTCTGTTTGATCGATAGCAACAATCCGCGACGTTTGTCGCCGCCGAATGTATTGAAAGCACGCTCCGACAATTGTGCCAATATTTGGTCGCTCTCTCTCTCTCGCTCTCCCTCTCTCTTTCTCTTTCTCTGTTATCCTCATACGAATGTTGGCCTGGCTGGTTGTTCAACTTGTCCAAAAACAGGGCCAAAAACGTGCATTTTTTGGTAGCTACTGCGAGTGGTTTATAAATACCGTTGAGTTGCCATTGACAGTTACATTTGCTTTGTATTGTATAATCAAGGTATTGACAAGCCGTTGCTAAACGCTCGCAAATTAATGCCTTCAACTGGATTTATGTTTATGTTGTGAGCCCAAATAAATGCTGGCCAAGACATCCTTAAAATAAACCAAAAACCCAAATCAAGGCCAAATTCTACGAATATTTTGTTCTTTTTGTGGGCTACGAAGAAACCTAAAGGAAAGTAAGTGTGCAAGTTAATCGAGCCATTTTATTATTATATTATTTTTGTTTAAAAAAAAGTATCCACTTATGTACATACTTACATTCTTAATCATGTACAAAAGTAGTAGAAATAGTTTAGGTAATAGCAGTAGTATTAAATTTAGTAGGAATAGTAGCAGTAATATTACAAGTATTATTAGTATATGCAACAGTTTAATAGTATAAATTGTAGTAGTAGTTGTAATAGTAGTACCAAAAATATTGCAATAGTAGTAGAAAAAAATAGTAGTGGAAAGTAGTAATAGTAGTGTTAATAGTAGCAAGTACTAGAAGTAAAGGTAGTTGTAAAATTAGTAGTTTAAGTAGTGGAAATCGTAAAAAAGTAGTAGCTGAATAAGTAATATTACTAATAAAAGCTGTAGTAGTAGTACTAAAAATAATAGTAGTAGTAGTGAAAATAGTAGTAATAGTATTTGTAGGTGAAGCTGTAGACGTAGTAGTAAAAATTTTAATTTTTGTAGTAATAGTAGTAGCAGTAAAAGTAAATTAGTAGTTTTAGAAGTATAAGTAGTAGTATAAGTAGTAGTGTATGTAGAAGTAGTATAAGTAGTAGCAGTACAAGTAGTAGTATAAATAGCATTAACAGTTATCTTATGCGTTTTTATTTTAATTCTATACCATTAACAGATTAAGTTTATTTTATCTCAATTTTTTTAAAACAGAACACTTTAACTCTAACTTTAACTTTAAGAAATCAAGAATAGTTTATACTACCCAATCTGAGACACATTTTAAAGGGTATAGCCTTTCTCTTTTGTTTATACACACATTTGAATGCCATATTTTGCAAATGAAATTTTTATGATTATCGGGCAATAAACACAAAGTGATTCTTGTTTTGTATACCCTAATCTATTTGGATCAGGGAGGGTATAAAAAGAAGTTCGGCTTTCAGCTGGGTAAAGTGTATCTCGTAGTCGGGCAAACCCATTACTACATTTACATTTGTTAATCCCCCAATGTGGAGTAGAGGGTATCTTCTAGCCAAGACCTTTCAACTAAAGCATTATTATGAATATTTAGGCTTATCAAAAAAAAAGATATAAAGCACGCCTACTAAAATCATCAAATATGCTAAAAATGCAAATGCCCAAATAAAAATGTTAATAATATTGCATAAAGATTTGTTTAGGGCCGCTGAATAAACAATAAAAAATTTAAGTGCCACTTTTAATGTTGCCTTTTAAATAGTACTAAATATGAATTTCTTATAAATAAAACTAATCAAATTAAGTTGAATAAAGTTCGAGTCGTATTCGGTTTCTCTAAAATCGATTGTCGCGGCGAGCGCAATAACCACAGGGGCACATGTGGAAGGAGCAGTTGATCTAGAGAGATCGCAGAACAGTAACTTATGGCCAAATCACAGGCATTTAATAGCTCAAATAACTCAGGCACTGAGGGGCAGCTACCAAGTCCCAGTCGAGTCGACGGTTTGCCGGCCGAGCCCAGCGCGCGCACAATCAATCAATGCAATCTCTGTTATCATGAATAATTTCCTAGAGGGCATATTTGGGGCTGTAATTGTGAGTGAGTGTGGAGTGAAGCGACCCTTTTGCTGTTTGCTGCGTTCATGCTGCTGCCATCATCATTATCGGCTTCGTGCGATTTAATTACCAATACCACAAAGCCGGGGTCTAGAAAATATATTAAGCCCTCTAAGATAAAACGCATAATGCCCCGATGTGAATATCTGCAATACAATTCATAAACATAAACAGTGACTAATATGTGTGAGTGTGCCAGTCTCTCTCTGTGTGTGTGTGTGTGTGTGTGTTTGGCTGTAAGTGTTATCGATCGTGGTCAATGTTGTTGGCAACAGCAAAACGGGCCGGACTCGAGACCTGGTCAAATCCAGGCCCAGTCCAAGACCAAGTGGAAGCCCTCGGGGCGCTCTCAGCAATTTTCATTGCTGCTGCTGCTGCTGCTGCTGCTGCTGCTGCTGCTGCGGCTGCTGTTGTCGTGGCCATGGCTCTGTCGCTGGTTCTGGCCTGGCTCTGACGTTGGCTCAGTGGCTGTGTCTGTGGCTCTGTTTTCAGTGCTCTGATCGTTGTCGCGATCTGCTGCTGCCTTGGCTGACTCTGGCTATGGCTCTGGCTCTGGCTGTGACTTGCTCTGATTCCAAGCGTCCAAGCCAACAATGTCGACGTCGTCGTCGTCGTCGTCGTCGTCGTCGTTGCTGCAAGTATTTACAACACTGCATTCCTGCGCCGCAGTCATTCAAGAAGCCAAAGCTGAAGCCGGAGCCGCGGACGATGCCGCTGCTGCTGCCGAAACCAACGCTGAACTTGTTTTATGCCACTTTGGCTTAAATGTGTGTGTGCGTGTGTGCGGTTGAGCGCGCGCTCCTTCAACAAATGCTGCCCAAGCCGCCTGCCTCATAAATGCTGTAATAAGCCCACAACAACAACAACAACAACGTTGAATGTGCGCTCGAAACATGTTTATGAAAAGAAAGAAATTCCATTGCAAACAAAAGAGGCAAAGCAAAGCAACGCAAAGCGACTGATCGGTGGGAGAGGCGCACATTGCGCATGCTCGCATGTAATTCAACTCTCTCTCACACACACACACACACACACAAACGCACATTTACATTTACATATCGATCCGTGCTCTTCAGCCTCTTTTTTGAACTGTTGCCGTTTCATTGTTTTTATCGCCACAGACTACAATTAAACTTATACTCTTTGTGCGCTCGCGCTCTTTATTGTTCTCTCGTGGCACTAACTCTCTTTTAGTATGGCAGTTTGGCCTATGGGGATATTATATATGCTATGGTGAAATGGTTTTAGCTGCCTGCAAAAGTAGCACAGAATTTTCACCAGGCAAAGGAGCAGCAACTATATTAAACCATTGAAACTTGGACACAATCTATTTTTAATAAAAGAAAAAAAATGTATCAGTATTCTTCTTATATAATTGTTATAGTTACACATACCATAACTAATTCAATTAGTATATGGTATTTACAGCAACTGTTTCATTATTAAGGAAAAGTTCGTTTCATTGTTAAAAATAATTCCATCAAATATGCAACAAACTTTTAAAGCTTATATATTCCTAGCTAGTAAGTCCCATAAAACAGAACTTGTATTCCAAATTTGAACTTAACATTTCGTTATCATAGTGCTAATAATCTTCAATCTGCCGTCCGGCGAAAATCGCATTCTTAATTTGGGATATCTAAAGGAACAACTAAATGAAATCCTTATCGACGCGGGCTCCACAATCGAGGCCTTGGGACATGCTGGAGAAAGCGCTGGTGATTTAATGGTACATTTGAACAGTGCGCAAACCTCAACACTGGGGATACTCGATAAGCTGTTCAAGATCGTTGGCAACCGAGAAGACAATCCCCGTCCCCGAACAAGTGTAGTCAAAATCGTCGACCCAGAGAATACAATATAGTCTTCCACTTATTTCGTCATCGAACGTAATCTTCTAAAATTTGATCAATAAATTCTTCCACTTACAAAACACAAACTTTATATTTAATGTAAAATGACGTGAATCGCATTACGAATACACTCAATTTTCTTACAATATGGCTCTTAAAAGTAATGAGCAAATACAATTTTTAATTACATATACATTAAAAAGGAAAGTTTAATTTTTCTTGTTAAGTTCTTAATATGAATTTCGTAGCACAAAAATTGTAATTGATCGAAACTTTTAATTTCAAATATTTCGTATTTAGATTTTGTTGCCTAAGTTAGGGAGTTTGGGAGGTGGGCGAAGTTGTGCCCTGGTTTAGACCATTTATTTATTTATTTCTACAAGTTTTAGACAATTTAACACAGAGAAAAAACAATTCATTTTCGCCCCAATCCATTTTAAAGTAATTTATTTTAATTTAATTTTTAACTTTTTATAAACAGTAAAAAAGTTGTTCAATTTATATGTTAAGCGCAAATTTATATCTTAAAATTTTTTTTTCAAAATTTAAATTAAATAGTTTATTTTAAATCTATTTAAATATTATATTTATGTTTTTTATAGCTTGTATGGCATTTTTTAAAGTTTTACATTATCACCACACACATAAAATTGTAAGCCGTTCCAAAGAATTTAATAATGAATTAATAAAAATTTACTTTTGTGATTGATTTTTTCAAATAATATCAATTCCGCAAGTTTGTTGTCCAACTCTTTTATTTTATGGGCAACGCCGTCCTCTTAAGAGAGGCAGCTGTGGCGTTAAAGAGCGAACATGCTCTCTCACCACACACAGAGCGGCCACGGTCGCACACACACCACGCTGGCCATGGTCGCAGTTCGAAGAGTGACGGGCTCTGCTCGCAGGCCGCACGCTCAGTTGCCATTTACCTGTTGCCGTGCGCTGTAATTCGTCCAGTGTCGTAGCGGATGAAACTGAATCTTGAGGTGCCGCATTACGTTGCGTGCCTGCCTTGCGCGTGTGTGTGAGTGTCAGTGTGAGTGCGAAGAGTGCGTCCGTGTGGTGGCTTGCTGGTGCTGGAGCTGAGCTCAAAGCGACGGCAAAAAAAAAAAGATAACATAAAGCAAAGTAAAAGAGCCACAGTGAAAGATCAACGCACACACATAAATACGTGTGTGAAGAAGGCAAACGTACACACACATACAAGCGCAGCTTGCAATAAAAATAAAATAGAGAAAAGTTGTGTGAAACGGAATAGCAAAAGGAAATTAAAGCAACAACATATATTCAAAACGGAATTTAATGAAGCCGCAAAAACTGCCAAATAATGAAAAGATATGCGATGCATAAATGAAAACTAAACGAGTGACGTGTATAAAAAAGGTAGCAACTGCTATTTATTAAATTGCAATTTAAATACAGGTTTTCAGTCTCTCTCGCCGAGTCTTATATTTGCCCCGTTACCCCCTCTCTACCATTCTTGCACGCTCTCTTCCTTGCGCTCTCTTTTGTTTTTGTGTGGCTTCAGTTAGTGCAAAAAGTTAAGTTTTATGTTTTTTGGTGTGTGTGCTCAAAGCAATAATTGTGCCCAAACGGATATCCTAGACAGGCTTTAACTTGGTAAATTATTACGCATCTTCTACACACACACACACACACACACAGACAGAAACTGCGCCTGGGCACAGTTCACAAACCAGTTGCAAAGTTGTCACATTAAAATCACACCTTAAATATTTCTTCTATTTATTGTTGCTGTTTTTTTTTTTTTTTTTTGCTCACTGCGGCTGTGTTGTGGTTTCTATATATGCACCACTTTGCCCATAACTCGTTCGCGCTCTCACACAGATACACACACAGATACACCCTCTCTGGCTGCCTGGCAATTTCGCATGCAAATTATACGTAAAGGAAGTCAGGCAGCCTCAGTTTCTGCTGCTGCTGCTGCTGCTGCTGCAACTGGTTGATCTGCATAGACGCCCATTATAAGTAACAGGCTGCACGCTGCATGCTGATATTGTTGTTTTTGCTTTCATAACTGGTACACACAACCAAACAAACACACACACACTAGAATTATTGCACATGCATTTGGTTTGAGCGAAAAAGTTATAAACATTAACGCAGCCAGCAATGCTAGTTAGTTGCTCATTATTGGCCATTTAGTAGCTAGCCTGGGAACGGATATGATTATTGCCATTTAATTTAATATTAGAACGCTAATCGACACAGTGACTTTCAGTCTTTTCCCTTTCAAAGAAAATGCAATTGCTCAGTAATCGATTAATTTCTATATACATGTATGTACATAGATATAAGTATTAGCTTACCACATGCTTTTCCATCTGGCGCACATGTGTGTGCCAAATGTTTATGCCATTGCATTTGGCCAACAACGCGGAAAACATGTGTCAATTTGTATTTCTCTTTTTTTGTTCGTTTTTGGTCTGTGCGCAAAAGGTTAAATGTTAATAAATTGTTAATTTGATAGCTGTCACAGATTTTGACATAGCATTATGACATTTGTGCAAAAGCACTTTCCTTGCCAACATCATTGTATTAATATGGCTACGTCTGTTGGTTGCTTTCCAAATGTTCGTCGTGGTTAAACAAAAGACTTAAACGACAAACTTGATCGGCTTACAAAAATATCATAGGCCGCCTGCCTGGCACAGCCATTTAATGCATTTACCAACAATTTAAAGTATTTTTATAAAAAATGTCAACATATGCGCATTGCAATGACAGGCCAGCCAGGCCAACTTAGCCCAGTCCGTTTTAGTCCACTCAGCCATGGCCCGCAGCCTCAATCAAAGCAGTAAGCCCCCCCTTCAACCTCCCCCCCCCCCCCCCCCCCCTCGTATTGGCTATCAAAGCCAAAAAGCTTTCAAGCCAAAAGCAGCCGACGACATCGTCAACGACGCCGCCACAGACTTGGAAAAGCCGCGCGTCGATTTCATGAGATTTCCAGCAATATTTTTGTAAATATCTTTTGCCAGGGCATCATAACTATGACAATCATTTTGCAATTTATTGACAATATTAAGGAATTCCTCTTCTTAAACGTTTAATGATTATGAATTATTAGATATTTAGCTAAAGAGAGTTTGTGTATTTTTTTGATTCGTAACTTGTTATAAATAAAAAGTCTTTATTAAGATTTGAACTTTTTCTTAACTTCACACTAGTCAAAATGAAGCACTCCTCTTATATTCAAAAAGATATTGAACATAGATATCTGAATTTGTTATCAGATGCTAAACATGTAATGATGTTTATTTAAATGTCCCAAGCATAACTTTGTTATATTTATTTTAAAATAAAAAAAGTTGCATTTTAAGAATAAAGCAACATTTCATAATTCTTCATTTGTGATCAAGTAAGTCAAGTTACCTGTATTTTATTTATAAGAAATTTACTTTTATAGTTTAAACTGGTAAAACAAGCAAAATAATAATACTTATTGGAAATGATTATAATAACTCAATGGAAATAATTATTTTGCAACATCATATAAGTCTTTTATTAAGTTGTGTAATCTTTAGGTTAGCAATAATCTCCTTGATAACTGTAGAAAATATATAAACTAAATTAATCAGTAATGTGGCTGCCTCCAAAAAGTTTCCCTGTTCGATCTTAAGAGAAGTTTGTCAGACTCAATCTGCATGAGAAAACTATTAAATAGCTAGCTTTAAAGCTGGACTTATAGATTGTTTTAATATTAAATTGAGCATATATTTTACACCTGATTAAATATTTTTTGGTACATTCTTTGTATACAAATTTTAAGTATTCCTGTTGAAGACAAACAAGTTTTTTCTATTTTAAATTTGTTTATTGTTTGTTTAAGGCCAGCAATATTAGCAAAAATATAATCTTTGAGTAGTTGAATTAAGGAAAGTAGTTAATCTTGTTTATCAGTAAGCCTAGCAAAGAATAGACTTATTAACAACTTTGTGAGCTTCTGCCAAATAATGCCAAATACTTTTTTAACTCAATGCAATTACATTTTAGGCAACTGTTTAGACTTAAAGTAATTTACAGAGTAATATCAGCTTCGTTGTGTGCCGTCTGTCAAATTTCCTTTCTTGTCTACAACTTTTGTTGTACGGTCTTTTTTCTTCTTTTTTTGTTTGTATATACATAAAATATATGATTTCATAGCGCTTGCAACGGCGCAATAAGCAATACTAAAATGCAATGCGATGTATTTTTTATTATTTTTTTATTTTCGCTGTTGTTGGCCAGAGTCGCAGCAAGAGACAGAGACAGAGAGATGGAGACAGAGACGGAATCAGAGAGTTGCAGTGCAGTTTTGCAGCTCTCACGGCCACAAGCGACAGTTTTGTATTAGAAACGGCAACTTGTAGCTGCAGCTAGTTACGGGCTTGATGACGGATGCCGGAGCCGGGGGGAAGGGGGGCGAGGGGGCAGGGAGGGAGGATCGAGGCTTGCGGCGAAGGTAGCTGGAATGTTGTCGCTGCTAGTTGGCAATGTTGCCAAGTGACTGACATAGTTGTTGTCGTTGTTGTTGTTGTTGTTGTTCTTGTTTTGGCTTTTGCAGGGCAACAGCGAGCTGAACTTTAAAATTAAATTTGTTGAACAGAACAATTTATGTGTGGCATATTAGTGGAAAGAGTTGCGTTCTAACCAACCAAAACGTCGTCAACCCAATGCGGGCGTTGTTGTTCCATGCGGGCAGAAAGTTTCAAACAAGCCCGCAGATACAAAGATTCAAAGCTAAAGATAACCTGTTGCAGCATCTAAATCTTTGTGAATGTGTGCGTGTCTGTATGTGTGTGCAACAGCAGAAATCAGACAAAACGGTGCTTTACATTCATTTTTTGTTTTGTATTTTCTCTTCATCACTTGCTGCACTCTTCTCTCTCTCTCTCTCTCTTGGTTTAATGAAATGTAATTTGAAAAATTGCGCGCGGCAAATTGTTGGCTTGTTGCAGCTAGTTGCTGCGGCCCGTTGCTGCAGCTCGTTAGAATTTCAAATATTTTGTCTTAATTAAAATTTTGTGCTGCCAAGCCAAAAGCCGCGGCAAAGAAAAAGTCGGGCAAATCTTTTAAATAAATTAGCGCTGTCGCTTCGTTCGTCAAGCATTTGTCGCGTTTGCATTTAGTCGACATTTTTATTGGATTAAGTTTGGCCTGGATTTATGCGCTGTCTTGAATTAGATGCGCCATCATTCACGTACAGAGTTCTTGTTGTTGTTGTTGTTGTTGTTGTTGTTGTTGAAGCTGTCGCACAGCATGTAATTTGCGGTAAGTCAGCTTCTTTTTCGGTTTTCTTTTTGGGCTTGTTGTGATTTATTTTGTTTTGTTGGACATTACATTTTAGGTTAAGTGGCGTTTATGCACAGTTGACTGTTTCGCCTGTCGCTTTGTTCGAAATTTGGGTCATAAAACAAAAGACTTAAGCAACGAACTGGTTCGTCTGCTTCGGAATTTGAATTATTCCTACAGCAACAGAAACAGATGGTATAAAAGAGTAAGAAATAGAAAGAGAGAATATGCGAAAATCGTAACTATTTTTCCATTGATTAATGACAGGTAATTTTCATCCATTGGACTCGCATGGGTTGCAAACATTGCGAAGGGCATTCGCCTCATCGCCATGGTTCATTATATAAGCTTCGGTTTAATTAGTAAGGCCACAAATTTTTGCATCTGTTTTTTTTTTTAATGAATATGCCGGCACAGAGTGAAATTTAAGTTCAGATAATGATCAAATCGTATAGAATCATTAAAAACATATTCACAACTGGTGGTCAAATGTAGGGTATTCCCTTTTTTGCTGGTTTGTTGGTGAGAAAAAGCTGACATAGAAAAGAATGTGTTAAATAATAATAAAAAAAAAGTATGTTATTAAATCTTATACATGATTATTTTATAAAAACAATAAGGCAACATAATAATATATATCGTTAATATTGTTACTAAGCATAATCAAATACTTTCTTTACTGTCTTTCGACTCCACACACGACTCATCAACTTTCTCAAGTCTTCTTCATTTAATGAGCCATTCATAGGCAATCATCCGAAATTGTTCTGCCGTCTATAAATCAATATGCTCATAAGCATATTTTCCTTAGTTCATTTCACACATACCAAATTCCGCTTTGATCTCGATTTTGCACTCTTTACAGCCATTAACTGTGTCAACGTCGCCACGACTTTCAATTCTTTTCTATGCCTATTTACATAAACCTTAATTTAGTCAGCCAAAATGAATAGCTAGAAAATTTAGTTGCTCGCAAATAAAAAATATTTATCTTCGTTCAAAGTTTACGATCGCTAAAGAAATCTGTTTATAGTTAAACTGAACTGTTGAAGTGGTTATTTAAAAAACTAAGTAAAAATATTTTTAGCAAAAATTATATTTAACAGCTTAGAGAGTAGAATGTTTATAAAAACTCTGTTAAATAATATAAAAAAGTTAATATCTGATTTAGCTTCTTGATTGTTTTCCGACTAATAAAATAAATAAAATAAACTATAAATAATATAGAAGTTTATGCTTATTATATTTTAAAATATATATAATATTTATTCGTTAATATATATATGCCTTTAAGCTTTTAAAATCGTTGTGAACTCTGTTAAATAATATAAAAAATAAATATTTGATTTACCTTCTTAAGTATTTTCCGACTAATGAAATAAATAAAATAAACTATAAATAAAATACAAGTTTATGCTTATTATATTTTAAAATATATATAATATTTATTCGTTAATATATATATGCCTTTAAACTTTTAAAATCGTTGTGACCAAACAAATTTTGCATCTTAACCCCTCAAAAATGATTTAAAAATATTTACGCATTTGAACAAAGCAAACATAATAAACTAAAATGACATATAGCCAAATTTATAATAATACAAATTGCATTTTATGCGAGCTATGAAGAAAAAAAAATTATAAATAAATATAAAAAAAACAACAACTTCGCAGCAGCTGCACCCACTTTTTGTTTGGCTGCAAGAAATATTTCTTGTTTCTCAAAAACTTGTCAGCGCCACCCACTTTCTGTCCGCTTTAGCTATTTCACTCTCTGTGTGTGTGTGTGTGTGTGTGTGTACGTCTTTTATGTGTGTGTGTAGGAGTTCCATTTGCCTGGGAAATATCGGGCGGGGCGCTGAACGCGGCGGCAACTGCAACATTTTGCTAAATCAAAATTGACACTATGCAAAAAGCCAACCCACGGAGCGCAAATTGCAACACGGTAGCCACACACACACACATGCACAAATGCACACACAAATGCACACACATACACTCTCGGGCCAGACTGGGGCCAGGCGCTCAGCGTGCCATGCCACAGAGGCCAAAAGGTGCCCCTAGCCCCAACTCCATTGGCATGTGTGCTGTTATTGTTGTTGTTGTTGTTGTTGCTTTGTGGCGCCAAGTAATTTCTGTGTTAGCGTTAGATTTCAGCCATGTGCAGACAACGAACAGCAAGCACAGCAGTTATTAGTTTTACACGACGCACAGTGGCAACAATATGCACAAAATTAAAGAGTTATATATAAAAATATATAAGTCAGAAATAAAGATCAACCAGCTTTGTATGTTAAACAATTTATTTATTTATTTATTTTAAAAGATACTTAAAATAAGATAAAAAAGTAGCTTTCTAAGAAGATATAATATAAGTTCATTTAAGTAACTATATTACAAGAAACTTAAAGAAACTTTAAAACTGATAATAACAACCTATTTTATAGTTTATAAGACCATCACAGAAAAATTCATTATTGAAAGTTCTGTTTCCTAAATAAAGTCAAGTAAACATTTTTAATTTTAATATTTAGATTTTATTATGCCAACAATTAATAAATAAAAACAGCTTTAACAAATGCTTTAAGCTAACTAACAATTTGTTGCTTTTATAAATAGTACAAAAGAAACTCAAGCTAAATTGAAATTTATTTTCACTTTTAACCACTGTGCGTATGAATGTGAATCACACACCACTGTGACCACCACCGTGGTGACATTTGTTCATTAAGCATATTAAATAATTAGTACTTGTTGTTGTCATATTTTATGTGCTTGCTGCTTGTTGAGCTTGTTGAGCCCGCTGAGAGGCTTGGCACATGAGCAGCTCACATAGCCAAAGACAAGGACCAGTTTCCAATAGCCAACTCAAGTGTTGGCCTTTGGGCTTTGCTTAAAATATATGTACAAATATATGTTTTAATTGAATAGCCCCGTGGAGTTGCCCAGTTGTCGATACTTTAAATACTTAAAACTATTTAAAACCCATAAGTGCACTCAGTTTGCTGTCGTTAGTGACTTGTTGGGTACTTGTCCAGGGTCAAATATAAGTATATATATATATATATATATTTATAAATGTTGATAGAAGCCGTGCCTTGAAAAAACCAACTTAATTAAAATCATTTACTCTACTCAAGTTGCCTTAAATTAAATCTTTCTAATTGGTCTCAGGCGAAAATTTATGGTTTAATCTTGTTTTCATCAGATAATTAAAAAGTTTTATTATATGCATTTGTCTAACAGCTTAAGATTAAAAAAAAAGTGAAAGTATCTTAGCTGAATTTAATAATTTTTTAATAGTAATTATGTTTGTGATATATATTTTAGAATTTTTACAATTAAAGTAAAATATTTTGATTATTAATATATCAGAAAGCTTAATTTTTTGCTTTCTGTTGTTTCACATTTAAAATCATAACACACTTGTTAATATTTTAACTCAAGCTGTAATAAGTTTTATATAATTAATCTGACTGAATTCCTCTGTCTAAAAACAATTTATTTAAATTTAAAGAAAACATAAAGAAGACTTTTATTTTTACACATTTTAATTTATAAATTATTTATGTATGTACAATCAGCTTAGAATAACATTAAAGACAACGTTTAATTTTCACATTATATTATATTAATAATCAGAAATGTTATGGATAAAATAAAAAATTTTAAACACATACATTTTTTATA
This sequence comes from Drosophila lacertosa, assembly GCA_004143845.1. Taxonomy (NCBI): domain Eukaryota; kingdom Metazoa; phylum Arthropoda; class Insecta; order Diptera; family Drosophilidae; genus Drosophila; species Drosophila lacertosa. The sequence continues at coordinate 4,041 of SCDZ01000555.1, read as the reverse complement.
TTTATCTACATTAAAGCTTTTCTAATCATACCACAAAAAAAAGCTCTCAATCAAATTAAGAATTTACAATAAAATTAAGAGATAGAATTATATACAAGATTTATTTAAAAATTAGCTTTTTAACGCCTGCATTTTTTATATATATACATTATTAAATATATACAAAAAAAAGTCTCTGAGAAATCAATGTAGAATAAAATTAAATTTGATTTACGCACATGTCAAAAAGTTAACAAATATTTTCGCAGTTAAGTTTAAGCTGAAGAGTAAAAGTTTGAACATGTGTAAGCGATAGCCTCGTTAGGGCTAATACCAGAATACTGAATAGTAAACACATTCGTGGCTGTAAGTAAAAAAAAAAAAAAAAACAAAAAAACTAAAGACAAGAAAGAAACAAAAAACAGATGTAAATTTATGCAAATTGGAGGCTGTGTTGCCCAATGAGCTATTTGACACTCTGATTTGGTTATTAATTATTTATTGTCTAAGTATTGTGAATTATGGCAGGCAAATACCAAAAAGTGAAGTAGACTCAAATTGTTGCTTTGGGCCTCTTTCGAACCAGTTGAGCGACATTCCATTTGAGGCGCGACAGGCGGCGTCCATTTCGGAGATGCTAAGATTAATCAGCTGCCATAAGCCAAATGACAAGACACATTTGTTGTTGTTGTTGTTGTTGTTGTTGTTGTTGTTGTTGTTGTTGCTGTTACCTTTCGAATGCGGCCTAGTGTTATTATTGTTATAATGTTTATTTATGGCATGGCCAGGAAAAAAATTAATTTCAAATTTGATTACAATAAAAATAAAGCCACACACAAACACACGCACACTCATACTCCCCAGTTCCACTTGTAAGCAGCGTTTGATTTACGCGTTCCAAAAAAAGAAAAAGAAAAATACCAAGTCTAGGTAGGCAAATGAAGAAAAGACCCATCCAAGTTATGTGTGTTTGAGCCCAACCCAAAATGCCAAGATTTTATAAATTTATTGTTTTCTATTTAGATAGCAAAGTTATGCAAAGCCCGCCTGTAAACAAATATTACCAAAAAGTGGCGCATGGTTATGTTTATAATAGTTGCCTTGTTCTATTTGCCGAATTGGGTTACTTTCAACAGCATTTCCTAAGGTCTTAGGTTACACCAACAGCAACAACAACAGCAACGTTTTAGGCCAGGCCAAGCTGGCGACTAACGTTAGAACAGCCCACGCCTGGCTTATGATTAGAGTTTCCAAAACACTTCGAAACTGGTTTTTCGTTCGATGCCAAAAACGAATACGAATGAATGGAGACGAAGCCGCATGGAAATATATGACAGCATACGTGTGTCCAAGAAAAAAAATAAGGAGAAAAACAAAAACAATAAAATTGTTAGAAGCGTGGGCGTTCAGCTTATTAATTGTTAAATTGTTAAAGTTGGTTGCTCGTTATAAATAAAACTGGCGCCGTATTTTTGTTTTTTTTTTTTTTTAATAAATAGCTAATCAGCTTTGGCCAAATCGCAGCTAGCTTTGCTGACGTGGGCTCAAGGAAACTTGGCTAGAATTCACGCAAAGGTCAAATGCAATCCAAAACTTCAAGGTGTGGCTCCGATTCGCGCACATACGCATACAAAAATATTTTTTTCTCTCTCTCTCTCTCTCTCACTAATAAATAATTGGCAACTGGAGTCGCATAGGAAACCCACTTGGAGCTGCCCACACAGCGTCCGTTCCCATGGCCAGCGAAGCCACAAAGCTGCCTGGGCCTGCCAGGCTAAATATTTTTTCTTATATTTATTTATTTATTTCCATTTTTTTTGCTATGCCTTGCAACTATCAATGACCCAAATTCCATTCTGGCCCGATTGCTCATCCGCAAAAGACAGTCCACGTATCAAATAAACTTGGCTTAGACAAGCATACAAATAATAGAAAATCTTAAGTATGCTCAGCACTTAATTGTTTAAGTAAATAAACAAAGTAAAGTAAAGTAACTTTGTCTTTGTGGCACTTCAATACTTTATTCCATTCCACTTGGAGTTCTTATTTTCTATAATAGTTTATCATCTGTTTAGACTGTATATTAATATTATAATAAATTTCAATAATAAATTCCATTTTAATTTATGTATCGTAATGCATAAAAACCACAGCATAAAGTCTTTATAGCTATTTTATTTTTTTCATTCATCGCACAAACATTAAGTCAACTAATTTACATTAATATCATGTTTTTTTTAAATAACATGGGCTTACGTCAGATTAAATATAATCTGTAATATTGTAAAGTAAATCTATTTAGGTATTTGTTTATTTTTTTTTAAACTATTATTTTTGTTGCATAATTGAATCTATTTAAACTCAAATTGTTTTCTTATTGGCTAAACACACACAACATAGTTTATTTAGTTTAATTATTAAATGATTCGGTTTAAATTAGATCTCTTGAGTCATTTCGAAATATCCTAAGTTAAATCACGGACAACTTTCCATCTGTTTTTATTTTACGTTATATTAAAATCAATTTATGCTCAGATAGATTTTCTATCTATGATTAAAGTATCTTAAGAACATATTTTGTTTTTGGAATAGTATAAACACAATCATATTGTTTATTATATTGTCTTCTATGATCATGATCTTATCATAATTTTATACTCAGCAAACGTTTTTGTCTATTAGCAACAACATAAATTGATGAATATTTCTTGGATAACTTTAACGACTTTTGACAGCAGGTGCAAAAGATCAGAAACAATTTTATAAAATAAACAAATTAATGAGATAAATCGATTATTTTGACTTGAAGTATTTGCCCTGAAGGTAATCTGAATCTTTTCTTCTGTTTCTCTGGAGTCATAAATAGAATAAAATGTGCTCCATTGAACTCGTCTCAGGTTATGGGTTTAATGTGGGTTATATTTTTTAACGATCCGAAGATAAATAAAAAATGTTATTAACTTGATCTTTTGTTTCCCCTTTTGGCTTTGCAGACTTCTGGCCAAAAAGCGAAGGTCATTGTATAAAATACACTAAGAAAAAAAAAAGCGAAGCTTGAAAGTGAGAAAGCAACTAAATGTCACACAAAACGAGCTCAAGGCGTGCCACCGATCTGGAGTGTCCGCTGGCCTCGCTGGGCCGGACCAGCAATGCGGTGCGGGATCAGCTGGCGGCGGCGCACTATCATCATCCGCATCCGCTCAGCTCCAGTCCGCTGGATCCGCAGGCCTACAAGATGTCCCGTAAATCGCCCAATCTCAACGCAACGACGCACGCCAGCAACGAACTTTATCCGCTGGCCTCGCGCAGCTCCACGCCGCACAGCGACCAGCAGACGCCGTCGGCCACGTCGTCGACCACCGCCGCCGTGCTGCACATGGTGCAGCAGAAGGCGGCCACCTTCGAGCTGCGCGGTCGCCACACGCGGCACGAGCAATCCACGTATGGCGCCCACTCGACCGCTTCGGTGGGTCGCCAGGCGCAGTCGAAGAAGTCGCCGGAACTGCAAACGCTGCCCGCGCCGGCGATCCGGAACGGTGGCGCTCCGGTGCCGCAGCCGCGCAACTTTCTCACGCTGGACTGGCTGCATGGCAACAGCGCCGACACCGAGGATTCCAGCGACAACAATGCGGGTGGAGCCGCCAATGGCGGGCGAAGACGCGGCCAGGCGCAGGGCGGACGCTGCAGTGTGCCGACGGTGCTGGGCAACGGCAACAGTGCCCAGTATCTGCTGGACAAGAAGATGGAGTCGCTGTATCTGGGCAACGCCCTCCGGGCCCTGCCGCTCGGCGCCGAGGCCAGCCAGTACCAGAACGAGCGCTACTACCTGGAGGACTACAGCAGCGGCAGCGGCAACGAGCGATTACCAGGTGAGAAAAAAGCACCTAGAGACTTGTTCACTAATCACTAGAAATCAATGAAAACGTAAAGTTAATAATAATAATAATAATAATAATAATAATAATAATAACAACAATAATAATAATAATAATAATAATAATAATAATAATAATAATAATAATAATAATAATAATAATAATAATAATAATAATAATAACAATA
>SCDZ01000554.1:0-77000 GCA_004143845.1 Drosophila lacertosa | reverse complement strand
ATTGCTAATGTGCTGAGTTGGCACCGGCTGTGGCTCTGCCTGGCTTTTGCTATTTGGGTTTGTATTTGTGTCTAGTTGTATAACTATGTTACTATATATATTTATACATACATATATGGATGTAGGCTTGCCAATGTCTAATTCATTTAATCACACATTTAGATACAGCTTAAAGTGTCCTTTGAAAAGTTCTTGTGAACTAGTTCAGCAAGTTGTTTGTGGCCAAATGAATACAGTTAGTTGGCGAGCAGTCAACACAGTTGTCCAAAACTAAGTGAAAAGGTCTTGGCATGTTTTCCGATAAGTATTCGCTGAGTTGTTTACTGAAAATAGATAAATTGAGTCCGACTCAGTCGAGTTCAGTTTGTTGTGCTCCAATGGAAGGCCAATTGGCAAAAGTGCAGAAGTCTTGTGAATGGTATTTATTGGACAGTTTTTAATTATTTGTGCTACGCTTTTAAGACGGATTTCCTAACTGTGGAGAAGCATCAATAACTTAATGACATGTGTCCAATATTTCATATGCATATGAAGACAGAAAAATAACAAAGCAAATGCATCATTCAAAATCAGTTCGACATATTGAAGCTGCAGGAAGCCAACAAGCTCAAGCCAAGCTAATGGAGAGCAAGGGAGGGGGAGAGAGGGGGGGGGGGGAAGGGGGAAGAAGGGGAACTGTAACTGAGTCGTTTGCATTATTAAAATCTCAGCTTGGTTCGCTCTGCAGGTGATATTGCTTACAAATTGAAAGGGGTCATTGTCGAGGTCCGAATGACGATGCCACAAAGAAGAAACGAGAAAGAAAAAACAAATATTACAGGGTAATAAATACAAAACTATGCATTTAAGAAGATATATGGATGTGTGTGTGGAAATATGAGAGCTTAAGCTGAACAGACTAAAGACAGGTTGATGGGGTAAATACTTAAGAAATATAATAACTGCTTCAAAAATAAATCTTTAAAGAGCTTTAACTAAATTAAGTCCCTATAATAATTGACATCTATATATAACAAGTAAAAACATATTTAATAATATATACCTACAGACACTTGAACTTTACTTTCCCTTTAAACAAAAACCATAAACAATACTAATAATATTTGTCTCTAAACAAATAATTAATACCCTAATATATTTCAGTTCTTAGTACTTATGCTAATTAGTTTATTTCATAAGTTAATATCCCAATATTTTTAAAAATAATATTGATTCCGAATTGAAATCTATTTAATTTCAGTCGAATTTTATATATTTGTACTTTTGCGAAAAATATACTTTTAAGATCGGAAATTTGTTTTAAAGTTGTTATTTCGAATTTAATATATGTTCACCATTAGAAATTATATATTTTCAAGATCGGAACTTATGATAACTTATGGTAAGCTTTTATATTAAAGTGGTTATAAGGAAGTTGATCTAAGCCAATGTGCTTAACTTACATTAAAGTTTTTATATAATTTTATATAGTTGCACTGTTCAGAAAAATGTACTTTTAAGATCGGAATTTATGAGAAATTGTGGTTAGCTTTATATAGAAATTGTTCCATTAAAGTTGTTATAAAGAAGTTGATCTAAGAAATTTTTCTTTACTTAACTTGTGGTAAACTTTTAAATAAAAGTTGTTATAAAGATGTTGTTATATAAAAGTTGTTATATCGAATTTCGTATATTTCCACTATTGAGAATGATATATTATCAAGATCGAAACTTCTGACAACTTATGGTAAGCTTTTATAAAAAAGAAGTTCAGGAAAGTTTTTATATGGTAGTTGATCTAAAACTTGATCTCTAATTAACTTATGGTAAACTTTTATATAGAAGTTGTTAATTGTTTTTATACAGAAATTGTTTATATAACAGTTGAGCTAAGAAATTATTCTTAACTTAACTTATGGTAAATTTTTAAATAGAATTTGTTATATAGATGTTCTTTAATAAAAGTTATTAAGATAGTTGTTATATATAAGTTGTTCTAAGAAGCTGTTCTTCACTGAGGGTACTTGGTGTTAACTTTTATATAGAAGATGTTTTTTAGGGGTTGCTATTTAGGAGTTGTTACTTTACTTTTTATATATTTACACTATTGAGTAAGATATATTTTCAAGATCGAAAATTATGTTAAGCTTTTATATAGAAGTTGTTGAGAGAAGTTTCTATACAGAAATTATTTTATAAAAGTTGATCAACGAAATTCTTCTTAACTTAAATTACTGTAAGTTAAATTTTTTATATTGAATTTGTTATATAGAAAATAACTTCTATATACTTCTATAAAGGTTATTATGTAGTTTGTTATATAGAAGATGATCTTTATTTATATAGTTAAATATGTGTTGTTATATAGAAAGTTGCTAAAGATGTTTTTTATAAGTCTTCAATTAACAGGGAAAGGTGTAAATTTAGACAGAAGAACTTAGCAGAAGTTATTATCACACAATATAAACCCTGAAATGATCAAATAAGATTGCAAAACTTGACTAACACACTTAATATAGGCATAAGCTACCATTTAAATATTCTTTTTGAATAAGACTCGACTAAGTTGTGGAGAGACCCCAATTAAGATCTCATTCGCACTTGCATAACTTATGCGGGACAGTCTCGAGGAGTGTCAGTTGATTTTTGTGGTGCGTGGGTTCAGATTGAAACCATATGTAAGCATATAGAGTAGAGTCAGAACTGGAGTCAAATCAAAAGAAGTGACAAATGAACTGTCAAAATAATGCAAGTGAGGACACATGTGAAGCTGCTGTGGCTGCTGCCAGAAGGGACTTGGAATTATCAACTGTCGACAGCTGAGTTAGCCGCAGGCAGCGACAATTTGTGGCATAGTTGCAACAACAGTTGCAACAACAGAGTCTGAACAAATTATAAAAACACTTAATTACATGCTTCCTGTGAACCCTAAAGATAACCGAGATCGAAGCAGTGTTCAATGCGCCGATTTGAATCGCTCAATCGATAAGCGAAACAGGTTGAAAAGCAGCTCGTTAGACTGGGTTAAGACTAACTGGGCGATGTTTATCGGGCCAGCGAAAGAAAAGGGTTCATTTATGGCCAAAACCCTAAACAGGCAACAAGACCCTGCTGCGTGCTGTTATTTATTGTGTGTACACCAGCGTGTATGTGTGTGTGTGTGAGTTGTGTGTGTGTGTGCGATTGCCTTGTTGTGATAATGCGAGACACGAGAGAGCGCAGAGCAATCAATTAAAAAAAAGGCAGCAGCCTGCACCTTTTTCTTTTTTTTTTATTTTTTATGTGGCCTGGCCAAAAGTTCTCTAGAACCGCAGTCGGGTTCTGTAATGAAGCAATACTTACGGTAGATTTCAAGGCAGCGATTAGGCATTGTGTTTTGGGCCCAGGTCTTTGGGAATGTTCCCTTATCGCTGCGAGTGCAAACAGCTGCCGATAAGAGCACCAGACTGTGATTTATGGCAAGTGCAACAATTGTGCAGTTATCGATGAATTTATCGATAACTACAACTCCCCTTCAAGCTGTCCTTCACTCGTGGGAAGGTCGATTTGTATCTCCCTTCATATATGTACATATCCGATTATGCAAATTAGCTTGAGGCGTTTATCAAAAGCGCGCGTAGTATTTACATTAATCATCCATTAGATGGCAAACAACGTCATGCATATGTAAGAATCTGTTTAAAAACAAAAGGAACGCTTCTTTATATATTTTTCTTTTTTTTTTTATTTTCTTTGGTGGTTGTTGGCGCCAAGTGACATTTTGTAGTTGATTTATTATCGTGGTCGTGGAAAATATTATAAAAATGATTTATAATCCTTATCTGCGCAGTCAGATCGTGTGTGCGCTCTTGTCAGGACGGGACAGAGCAACAGATTAAATACGGGATAAGCCTACCGGGCAGGTAAAGGCAGCTGTTCCTCTCCCTTTCTCTCTCTCTCTCTCTCTTTCTCTCTCTGTGTTTGAATTGCCCCCTTCCAAATCGTCGTATCGTAAATAGCGGAAAACCTTTCAAGCCAAAAACTTTCACGGCAACTTCGACTAGGCCGGGCCAACGCCCCAAAGGCGCAAACATGGAGCATATTTCTGTCTGGCATGCGATTATCAGCTCATGCAAAATGTGTGTCAGAGTTCAAGCCTAGCCGAAACGTGAAAGGAAAAACGCTAAAACGCCAACTTGGAGCCAACCAGGGGGTGAACAGGGGGCAGGTTGGGGAAGGTTGGGGGATGGCACCCACGTTCGCTGTGAGTTATGACCGCGGCAAGCAAATAATTGCAAAATTACAGCCCAACCAAGGATACTCCTCTTTCCCCTTGGTCAAACTCAGTGCGAGTCTTTCGGACTGAAGCTTCGTTTCGCCTTCAATTGGCAACCAATAACACTGCACAACATAAACTTGAGACTTTAATTCGTTTCTGTTCAAATCAATAGCAGTTAGCCCGATTTATTCGTTTTATTCAAATAATGGCAGTTAGCCCGTTTTATTGCTCCAAACATAATAAATTGTCGATTTTTTTAAAGTGTAGAGTGTTAACTAAAGAAGACCAGAAAAGTGAGATTAAAAGTTTATTAAAAGATTTATTTATTTTTTTTTTATAATATTTAAAATCACTTTTCATGAACATTTGTGTAAAAACCTTAAAAATAAAAATAAATATTTTTGTTTTATTTAATGTTCACATTATTGTCTTTCTATAAAGATATCATTTATTTAATTTAGAAAATTGAAAGTTTCTTAAAACGAGTTTTGAAAGGGATGAGACTACTATTAAATTGACATCTGTATCCAAGATAAGTTTTATTTGCTAACTAACACTTATCAGTAAAAGCCAAATAATAAGTGAATAGTATCAATTGGAAAGTATTTATTTATTTAAATTTATTTATTTAAATTTATTTGTTTTAAATTTATTTTTTTAAATTTATTTATTTTAATTTATTTATTTAAATGTAGGGAGTATAATGGCAAGTACTTAAAAGAAGGGAATATTCATACTGATATCAAAATGATATCGATATGATTTCAGGGTGTGATAATTTGTTACCAAGTTATGAAAGTTTTTATTTCCCTTTATTTCCTACAATATTGTAAGACTCCACAACGCAGTCATATATAATCAGATTCTTAATATATATACCCCTTTAGATTCTAATGTTATTCTTAAAATTTACGAAAAGTCAAATTTTTTAAAGTATCTTTTCTTAAAGCTTGAGCTATAGATACCATAAAGTTATTGATTCTAATTTATTGCTCTTTATATTACCAAATTATTGTACTTAAATTTTTTGGTTGCTTCTTATGTTACGTAAATTTATAAAATTAAAATTTATTTCATGAATTTTCTCCTTTTTTATATAAAACAACACAAATTGTATATTAAATATGGGGCACAATAATCTAAATTGGCGTTTGGCTTTTTAAAATACTAGGTAAACATATAATTATGTTAATTCATTTTTGGTATATGATGAGAATATATCCCATTCAATGTATATTCCAAAGAAAAAGCATTTGAAGAAAGAACAAACCTTTTGAGAACATTCTTCAAATAAATTGTAAAGAAATCTTCAGCTGAGCCAAGTTAACTTTCATATTAACAAAAATAAAATCTTTACTACAAACATTTCTTATACATTAAAAAAAACTTGTGGAACTCAACTTTTTGCTGGGTCTTTGTTTAATTAGTTGTATGGTGACTAGTGTAATTTGTAAGGTCGACGTTTTGGGGCAGTTCAATAGGAAAATGCCTACAAATTGTTGCACGCTGGTCAACGAGGTGGCTTTGTGAAAAGAGGGGCACATAGGAAGAAGGGGCAAGTGGATACGTGGTTGATGGCATGAACGAAGATGGAGCATGCTTTCAACATAAATTTCCATTAGATTGCGGCAGCAACAACCACAACGACAGCGACAGCGACAACAGCAAGTTGCATGTGGCATGAAGCAGTTGAGAGTTTTGCCACAGGAAATATCTTTCGGCAGCCGCAAATAATTCTCAGCGTTTGCGCCGACTCGCACTTTGACATCTGGCCAGGGGGCTGGGGTCCCCAAGATATTATAATATTTGTCTCTTTGCCTTTGTTGACATTAAAACGCAATTTATGCAGCGTCATTATTATCAGTCGAAGTTGGGTTCCAGCTCCGCCTCGGATTTAGCTTGGGGCATGCAACTTTGTGGATTTTTATGCGGCGTATTTTTAGCTGCAGCTGCTGCAAATGTGCATTTATCGATCTGCAATATTGTTTAACATCTGACTTGAGTCGGATTCATTGAACTTGAAGTAAAGTCAAGTTGGTTAGCTTTAAGAATCAGAACTTGTTCGCAGATCTTCAGATGAATAATGCTCAAGTAAACAATTTTATAATACTATTAGGCATACCTCAAAACCAAGTCGAATACTAATACGCTTAAGTTCTAGTCTTAACCCGACTAAGAAGAAGGCTTAAATGCAGTCAACGATTATCTCCTTGGGACTAAGCCGCATTGTGGAAACTGGCCTAAAACCTAAGCCAGGTGGAAATTGTCGCGTTGTCTTTTATGGGGGTTCCCTGTGGCATTTCAAGTATTTGTCTTTGATAGGGCCAAAACGAAGCGTGTTTAGACCGGATTAGCTAAGGCCTAATTGAGGTCAAGCGGGGGTCAAGCGCACAAAACGCAATCAATAATTGAACTCGAATGCGCTTAAATAAATGCTTCGCTGAGTAACAAGTTAAAAGTTTTTGTGGCATGTTTTCTATTGTTCGCATTATGTTCTCTCTGACCTCTGGCTCTAATCTTGGCCATATTCCAGCCGGCAATCAAAAGTTTTAATGTAACTGCAGTCGGGCTTGAAATTGAACGCCAAACAATGCAAAGAGAACAAGAACAACAACAAAAAAAATATATACCGAATGAGAATGCAAAAATGCTGGCCACAAAATTGCACCAATTGCAGTTGATTAAGCCGAGGCTGGCCAGCCAACAGCCCAGTTAACTCGGTTCTGGCCAGGCCAATAGAATGTGCGGCAAACAATAAATTCTGGCCTGGACTGGGCTGGAAGCCTAAGCGCCACAAAAGTTTAGCCAACAATAATTTCGAGTTAACTTTGACACTTGCAAAACGGGGCAACAGGCAGCCGGACAGGACCTCCTGCTGGCCAGGATGCGGAGGCTTTGCTGCAAATGCAGTTGTCATAATTTTGCATTTCTCGGCTCTCTCGCCTGCCACAATTTGTTCGGCCTGCTGCAACTTCTGCCAAGTTGTTTGCCTTTTGTTGCTCTTGGCCATTGGTCGTTGCCTGTTGCCTCTTTTCGAAAAAGACAAGCAAGTTTTGGCCAGTTTGGCAGCAGGTGGCAATGCCAAAGCCAAAGCATTGGCCACTTGCAGTCTGAGCCCATTAGGTGCCTGCTTAAAGCCTCGCATCTGCGCATCCTCAGCTCACCTCATGATAGCCATGATTGAGAAGTGGGTCAAAACGTAGCATGGCAGCTAAAGCAACATTCACTAAATAGCCATTGCCGTGGGGCTCTTCGACCAACTCTTTTGCTGGACATAAATCCTGACGCTGCAGCTGAAAAACAATTTTCTACGGGTATGTTAAACATCTCGTTGGGGACATGAGCTGACAACGACACCCAACCCAATTCCCAATCCCCACAGTCCCCCAATCCCCACAGTCCCCACAATCCCTCCAATCGTCTGTCCAGATCCAGCGACGACTCTGGTCGCGACCGCTGCACCACTTGGGTGGGGCACATCTTCAATACACTGCTCGAAAAAGTGTATGGAATATTATTAAAAGTGTAATCATATTAAAAGTGTATTAATATTAATTAATAGTATATTCATTAAATAAAACAAAAAATAAAGGGGCAGAATTGTTATCACTATCAATTTTTTTAATATTTTTTTGCTCATAAAAATATTAATTTCTTTTAAGTTATATTACTTCAATTTAGGCTACAATCAATTCATGTGCAACATAAATATAAATTAACTTAATGATAACCACAAAAGCTTTTATATATTAAGTATTTTCGTTCAAATATTGCTTTAGATTATTTTCATTTAAATTGTTATTTGGGCATAGCATAAAGTTTAATTACCAGTTTTGATTATTCTTTATTTATTTTCATTAACAACTTCATATTTTAAGCATGAACTTCATACAAGGCTCTCAATATTAAAGTTATTGTCAATAATATTTAGCTATGATTGTTAGTTATTATTAGTTGGGAGATCAATTGCCTAAATGCCTTTTGTTCAGCCTATCTATCTTCTATCAGTATTTATAAAAACAGCTTAACTTGGTTTATTGGACTGAATTATGAAATATTATCTTTGCACAGATATTTTGTATATTTGAGAGGCTTGTTACCAACTAAGAATCTTTTCCAAAGAATTTAAACAAATTTGAAATTAGAAAACATGTCACATGTTATAAATATTGTAATTATTCTCATTACAGTAGTAACAATCTTATTATTGGTTTTAAGTGATTATTACTATTATTTCTTTTTAGAACTCGCTGTTTGAAGACTTTGGCTAAAAGAAATACAAGATTTAAACACAAGGCCGAATTCTTGTTGTTCAGTTCGAAATTATTAAAAAAATATAATTAATTGAATCGATTAATTACACATTTTTAGTACCCTATGTGTATATAAATTTAATTTTATATTTAATAGTAATAATATATATATAATATTCATAATATATAATACTCTTCATCTATTTGCTTTTATAGTCATAGACTGAATATAAAATAGGTAAATATTTTAAAATCCTTGTTAAAATCCATAAATACAACAAAAAAGAAGAAGAAGAAGAAATACGTATTAATAACTTTTCTTAACACAGCTAAATGAGTTGGCCTAAAATGTAAGAATAATCAGTATATATTGTGCCTGATAAATAATGCCTATTTATTTCCGTCAGTAAATACAGTGATAGATCGGTATCAAGAATCAAATTTTTTAAAAAAGATATGAGTCTATTCATTTATTTTTCTTATTAATAAATATATTATCTATACAATACAGAAACTTAATAAAATCCATTTTGTATATTTTATATTTATAGGTGTCTACGAAAACAGATTATGTACTTTGATGTATTAATGAACAATACAAATACGGAATAAAATTCTTTCGTTAATTACAAAGTGTAAACCATATTTAAGAGCTTAATTGGTAAGTGGCTTAAAAGTTTTATTACACTATCAAAACTCGACAAATAAGTAACTAAAAGGCTCTCCTGTTAGCCATTATTATTAATGTATATTTATTTGATATTGAATCAAATTATAATCTTAATTAAATAAGCTTTAAATTGTCAAATTCTTTACCAATTTCGAGTTCTGTATTTTATTCATCTCTTCTTAAAGCAATGTCTCTATAGAAGCTTTATTAAAATATTATTAGCATTCTTAAGTACACAGTCCTTATAAGGTGGTTACTGGAAAGGCGATTTCTTGGTGACCTGCTTAACATACACTTATGCAGACATTCCCATATCTGTATGCATAAATTTCTCGCAGTGCACAAACTGAAATGACGTAGCACATTTCAAACGCCAACAGCAACAGGAAAACTGCAACATAATTTTTTTTTTGTTGTTGTTGTACTTGCTGCTGATACTGCTGCTGTTGTTGTTGTTGTTGTTGTTGTTGTTGCTGCTGCTTGAGGTTGGCGCAGCAACGGCGACAAGCTGATGCTGATGCTGATGCAGCAGCAGCAGCAGCCAAGGCAGCAAAATGCAAACAAGTATGTCAAAAATCTGCATGTCTGCCACCACTTGCTGCAGCAACAGCAGCAGCAGCAGCAGCTGCAACAACAACAGCAACAGCAACAACGTTGACACGAAATCGCCTTTTTAATTTATTGCACAAGTGCTTTAAAAGCCACAGCAGCAACAACAACAACAGCCCACGCCAAAAACAAACTGCAGCTTCTTCTTCTCTCTCTTCTTCTTCTTCTTCCTGCTCTTCCCAAGCAACACCCACTTCCAATCCCAGTCCCAACTCCAACTTCGTCTCGAGTGCAGCTTTTGGGTTTAGCAGCAGGAGGCAAAAATGACTTGCTTGGTTATTAAATTACAACAACGGCCGCACAAAAGTGAAAAAGACACAAAATTATATTACTCACAAGGGGGCGGGGCCAGGTGGGGGGGAGGGGCATGCAACAGAAGATTTCTCGTCTGCTCATTTCCACTGAAATTATTTGCATAAGCAACGCGATCCGAGCTGGCCACGATGATGATGATGATGATGATGTTGCCTCCCAAACACGATCGCTGCTGCCATTATGGCCATAATGGCAACGAGGCAATGCGTCATGCACGCACAGCATGCCCCCAAATGACAGCAACAGAAAGAGAAAGAGAAAGAGTGAGAGAGTGAGAGAGAGAGAGAAGCAGCTGAAGTTGACGCTGATGAGATTAGTGGGAGAAGAAACCCACGCGACGACATCAAAGTGGAAATGGAAATGAAAATGGCAGGCAAAACTGATCCATGGAAAAGAGTTGGAGTGAAGTTTCGTGTCCTCTGGACAAGTCGTAACTTTGGACATCACTTAAAGCTGCATTCCTTTTGTGAGGCACTCAGATTAGAACTGAGGACAATATGAGATCACATAATTTTAAATAAGTTTGCTTTACAGGAAGAGATTAAATTTAACAAATCCAAGTTTAAAACAGTCCGATCTGATCGAGTTATAGTTCAATCTAGAAATTCTTTTTGAACTAAGGCTAAGACGGAGACTTCGATTAAGACTAAAACCAAGACTGAGACTTAGACTAAGACTAAGTCTACTACAACTAAGAGGTAGACTTAAACTAAGACTTAGTCTACTACGACTAAAACTAAGACTAAGACTACGACTAAGATCTAGAAGGACCTCAAGTTGTCAATAATTGTTAACGTACTAAGACAAAACTTCCTTCCGACTATTAAGCCGGAGAATACTCAGGGTCAATCTGAAATATCCCACAGATCTTCCCAATAAGTCTCTCTAAACAAAGATAAAAAATTCCTTATCCAAGTTGACTAAAAACATATAAGACCACAAGTATATAAATATATATTTAAGCTGATAAGTTTAGTTATAAAAAAATGTAAGTTAATTAATTTAAATTTAAAATGCTAATTAACCAGCTATTAAATAAAAATTAAAATTAAAATAAAAAATAAATACTGCCTACGATTAAAATATTATTTATCAAGCTTTGGAGCTTTAATTAATAATTAAAACATTTAAATACTTATACCTTAATTTAAATATCTGTTACAGTTTTGCCTTTATGATTTTAAAGTCTATTTTGTTTGTAAGAACTTTTTTTTTTCAATCGCATATTACGAAAGTTTGCTGTT
Organism: Drosophila lacertosa; assembly: GCA_004143845.1. Lineage (NCBI taxonomy): Eukaryota > Metazoa > Arthropoda > Insecta > Diptera > Drosophilidae > Drosophila > Drosophila lacertosa. The sequence goes on along the minus strand of SCDZ01000554.1, from coordinate 65,672 downwards.
AGATTTAATGGAAAAACTAAAGTTGATACCCTACATAATATTCAAAACACAGAAGTTAAAGATATGTTCTATATAAATGCTTAGTTCTTTTAAATATGTTTTAATAATAAACAGGGTATCTCCATGTATAACACTTTAAAATAGAGCACTCTCACTAGCTTTAAGCAATAATATTTCTATCACTCAAAACTTTAGCTGAACATTTATTCTGAACTTTTACAACAACATACAAATATTTCATTTTTTCTCCATATTCCAAACCCATTTTTTGTTTAACAATTTGGAATTTTTTGAATTGAATTTTGAGTTGAACAAACTGAACCGAAACTAACTCATTGGGTCAGTGGCATCAGGCGGAGTTGGCCACGTTAGCAGTCTGCAACGTTGACGTTGCAGTCATCAAATGCTTTTCAATGCTGCCGGGGACAAATACGGAAAAGCGTTTTCCACTTTGACAACAATTTGCTTTAGATTGAAATCGCAGTTTGCCGCTCCGTCAATGGGCCATGAAATTTTTGTGCTGCACTTATCGTAATTAAAAATCAGCAGCAGCAACTAACTGGCCAAGTTCATGCTGTGCAGTGTACGTCGTTTGTTGGCCAGTGTCGCTCAGTTCTCCATCTGTGGACCTTGCAAATCTTTCAAATCTATGCGCATAATTTGCCAAAGGAAGCTGCCAGATTTGCTACGACAGCCAACTGACAGAAATTGATTAAAAAACCATTGCAAGGCGTTGCAACCCACAACGTGCCCCCAAAAAAGACATTCCACATGCATAAATTGTGCCTCCTCCCCCCTCTTCTCACCCTTCCCTCAAACAACAAAAGGTTTCTCAATGCAAATCAAAGCTGCGTGGGCTGCAAACAAGATTTGCCCCATTTCGTGATGAACGCGTGAGTTTCGTGTCCAGAATTCTATTCAAGGCTAAATGTGGATTATTCTAGGGTGATACTAGGGATAAACTCATATATGAAAAAAAAATATATAATATATTTGTGCCTCAAAATTGTTTTTCTAGACATTTTCCAACTTTTAAATTAAACAAGCGAATTTTATTCCAGGCTAAATGTGGCTTATTCCAGAGTGATAACAGCATATGGTAATAATATAAAAATAAAAATAAAAATTATATAAAAATAATAATATAGTAATGCCTCAAAACTTTTTTTTTTTTTTGACACCTTCAATCTTTTAAATTAAACAAATGATTACTTTTCAAAAAAGAAAAATATTATATTATTATTATTATATTACTATATTATTTGAATTCCCTCTCCTATTTTTTTGGTCATATTTTTATACATCTTGTTATGAAAAAGATATTCATAGAAATTGAAGCATTTAATTTATATTTAAAATACAGAGTATATTTTATACATTATGGTAATAGTATAGTAGTATAGTATATTTTATAGATTATAGTAATTATAATAATTATATAATTATTTTATGGTATTATATTATATTTATAATTTCATAAAAATTGAAGTATTTAATAAAAATTTAAAAAAAAACAAAACATTTAAAAAAAAAGTATATTTTATGTAGTATAAATTATATATATTATTTAATAAAATTTATAATAATTTTATAATTATATTATTATATTATATTATATATATAAGTTCATAGAAATTAAAGTATTTAATTAAAATTTAAAAAAACACAGAGAATATTTTATATATTATAAATTATATATTATTTTATAATAATTATAATAATTATAATAATTATATAATTATATAATTATATTATATTATATTATTATTTTATAATAATTATATATTTATATTATACTTTTTTTTATATATTAAACTAATCTTGATTAATGTTAAGGTTTTATTTAGTTATATACACATTTATATATAATACAGCCTGGCAAGAAATTAATGAGTTCCTGGTTGAATATCCTCTTCAAGCTCTTACCAATTATAAGTTTTAAAGGATAAATGAAAAAAAATAATTATATAATTCAATTCCAGGCTATCTAAAAGGAATTTAGAAAATTATTTCTCATTTACTATATCATTCAACTCTTGACTTGACTTGACTTGTATTTAATGATCTGTAATCGATTTGAATAGTTGTGTTTAGGCAGAGGCGACTCTGGATGCTTGTTGGGCTTAGCAAAGTTGCCACCGAGTGTGGCAGCTGATTTGCATGCAAATGCCAAAATGCGTTGCACCTGCAGCATTAGCATAAAGCAGACCCTTCGATAGATACTACACATGATGATACGATGGTCACCCATGGCGACATGCTAATCAATAGGCCACACGAGTGCCAAATGATTATTTTGCCATAAAATTCAGTTAGTTTCACTCTGGGAGCTGTTCTCGTTCTCCCTTTCTCTCTCTCTCTCTCTCTCTTTCTCTATCTCTCTCTGCACAAGTTTGCATACGGAATTAGTTTGCCATGTTTGGCATTGTTGCAGTTGCAGCTGGATCCAAGTTTATGCTAAATAAGCCAAGTGCCACGCCCACAGTCTATAGAAGTGATTTCCAGCTGAGAGACGCAGCTGCTAAAGAAGCTAAAGAAAAAAAGCAAAAACTTTCTGGCCATAAAAGCGAGGGGTAACTGAAGACTTTGACTGCATTTTTTTTTCTCTCTATTTATTTTATTTCACTTGCTAGCAATTTGAACAGTTCCTCCTCGCCTGAGTATATCTTTTTACTACTTTTTACTTTTTTTAATATGTTTAGTAAACTTCATGTTGTATTTTCCCCCCAAATCCCCTTCTTTTTATTTTTTTTTTGCTAGCACAGACAATTTTCCGCGCTGCCATAAAAACTCAAAAAGTTTGTGCGCAGTCTATTTCCGCTGCAAATACCTTGGATTTGTCCTCGAAGGCAGGAGAGAGGAAAGAAGGAGGTGGAAGGATTCTAAGTCAGCATCCTGGACCGCAGCTGGTGACGTCTGATGTTGTCAACACTTTGGCCGTTGATGGCTGTCAACTGAATATATATTGTTAGTACAGTACTTAGTTGGCTATTTCGCTGAAGCTGAAGCAAATCCAAATTTTAATATGACTAGAATCATTTTTCACAACGCTACCGTTTAAGTGCAGTCAACCAGAAACGGTTTTCATTCACTAATTGACATTACCCTTGCCCTAAAGGGAACCCTCGACGATCTTCTCCCTGACAGACGTCAAGAGGCTAAGCGCTTTCCCATAATCGCATCATTTATCAAGTGAAACAAATGAAGGTTCCCCAGCTCCGGCGCCTTTTTAAAGCCCGTATTAATAATCGGCATTAATCAGCGCGAGAGATTATCGATAAGTGCGTTTAGGCCCCGTCTAACGGGTCTCAGGCCCTGTCAGCGGCGGCTCCTCCAGAGTGTTCACCTTTTGGAGCCGTTTAATTGATTACGCCCCAAAAGACGAGACTCCACAATCATCTTTATCTTCATCATCTGCGTCGTGTTCCTCTCGTTACCCTGGACGGGGGCAGCGATGTCGGGTCGATATGGCGACGGGTTTTCCCCAGTGAATGGCTTTTGATGTTCTCGGTGAACATATTTTATTTTATCATATTTACATTTTGAATTTGAAAATATGGAAAATATTCATATTTGCATTTGATTTGGGAATTAGTTTTCAGATTGAATCGCAGTTTATTATTAGAAGTAGATTTCTTATCTATAATGCAAATGTCATCTAGATTTTGTTGTTTACTCGGATGCGAGTTTGGGTTCGAGTTTGGGTTTTGATTTGGTTTTGGTTTGGTTTATTTATTCAGTCCACTTGAAACTCTATCGACTAATTCTGGTAAACGCTTTTTGCGTCGTCCTCGCTTTGGCTTGACCCACAAATCCCAAAAATAAACAAACATAAATCACCAGCAAAAACCACACACACAAAACTGACAACGGACCGGCCTTAAATTTAAAAGCAATCTGCCATGGAAGTCGCCTTTCGGTCCTGCTCCTATTCTCGTATCCTCGCTACTTTTTTTTCCTTTTTTTTTTGTCGTTTTGTTTTTGTTATTGTTGTGTGTGGCCTTTGGCCAATTTTCTTATTAAAAACAACAGAGTCGAAAAATGTTTACCAAACACAATTCCACACAGCAAATCCGGCGCAGCTCGATGGCCTAAACTGTAAATAGAGCGGCCAGCGAAAGTGCGGACAGGACACCACATGGTGAGTCCTGTGTGTCCTCGTATCCATTGTCTGGCCGCGAAAGGAAAACGTTTTGTTCGGGACACTGCTAAACCCATTAAATGTGCCCAGCAAAAGAAAGGCGAACAAAAAAGGAAGTAGAAGCAAACAATTGATCAACTTAAAGATACCCTAAAACCATAGAAACCCTGTCCGGCAAACCAATATACCCCATTTGGGTGATTTAGTAGAAACCCTAAAGGTTGTCCACAAAGGAAATGTTGTCTGGCAAACCTATATACCCCATATGGTTGGTTTGGCTGCGTGGCATGTTAACAGGATAATGGTTACAAAGCAACATCCTAGTCGCTAGTCCTTGCACTATCCGGCATTATCCTTTGCGCTGACTTTCACTTTTCCTGTTGGACACTTGAGCTGTGGCATAAACAAATAAATATTTGGACATTCGACTGATTAGTCCTGGCAATGGGCAAACCAATTTGCTGCCAGAGTTTAATCGAAAATTGAATGCCATGTTCGGGCATTGGTTGTGTCCTGGCTGTGTCTGGGCAAACAACAACCTAAGAGCACAAACATCAATCAAGCCTCAGCTTCTTCTTTATTTCTTTTTTTTTTTTTTTGTTGCAACTTTCTTTTGCTGGCTGTTCGACATTGTCAAGGAACGCGTCTGTCGACATCGTCTTGAGCATTCTTTTGGACACACGCCAAGTGCATGGCTCCTTTCCCATTTACCTTTTGGCTCCCACATGATTTAGTATAACATTTCCCTTTTCCTCCCCCCGGCTCCGGTAGCTGCTGCCATGTTTGACTTGATTTCGTCTAAATTGAGTTCAGTATCAACAGAAAATACTTCCGTTTCCTTCCTAGCCAGTCTGTCAGTCTTTCTCTCTCTCTCTCTCACTCTCTTTCTCCTTCTCTTTTGCTCTGTGTGTACCTTTGCTTGATTTTGCGTTCTATTCTGAAAACTAGCAAAGTAACCCATCCAACAACAAGTTCGTCCTGTGTCGGTGTCGGACTATGTGTTTACTTTGGCAGCACCTTCATTCTCGTCCTAGTTACGCTTTTGCCCCTGGTCCTGGCGTCCTTCGTCGTCGTCATCGTCGTCGTCGTCCTTATCGTCGTGAGGTGTTTGCTTTATTTTGAATGCTTTTTATGTTCAATTTGTTTCAATTTAATGTTGTTTTCTCAGAGATCAGCCAGGACGCGTTATATTTTGCATGCATTTGAGATGTGCGCACCTTGTATGATAAATGGCATTAAAGGATTTGCCAGCCAGCTTACACTGCTGCCAGTCCCTGCCAGTTGCCAGTTGCCAGTTCCTGCCAGAGCCCAAAGAGTTGGCCAAGTTCATCGTGTAAGTTGCCAGCTTTTACTCTTAAATGATTATGGCTTGCAACTAACACGCTGAGTAATAGCTTGCCCCGAATACCGCAATGAATTCGAAAGAAGATTTGCATTAACTTAAATATTTAATACAAGTTTAACAAATTCAATTTATAGAAACACAAAGTTTTATCTATTATTAATGTCAGCTATAATTGTGGATAATTTTATGATGTGATAAAAACTTGCTTGTAAATAAAAAATTAAAATATGTTTGCAACTTGTTCGGAAAAAACTTAGATAATCGACTGAGTCTAATTAACTTTTAAATTTAATTTAAATTGTTATATATATTAACAGTATTATTAAATCTTTATCAAAAATAAAAAAAAACAAAATATGTTGTAATGATAACTACAACTTAACTTTCTCATATGGTCTTATCAAAAATGTGTTCTTGTCAACATTTAAAATAAACTCCAAAATTGACTTATTAAGGATTCTTGGATATATTTTATAAATATTTTAAAAATATAACTAAAGACCTTGAGTTAACATTTCTTCAACTATGTTCAAATAATATAACCCAGAATAGTCTTATATAGTATTTTTAGACATAGCAATATGTATATAAAATAAAGATAGCATGAAGTTCACTTAAACATTAACTTCAGCTACATTCAAATAATTTTAATCTGTAAGAGTGTATTTAGCAATCAGGTATACCCAACTATGAAGCACCAATTGCTTTAAAATACTGTTTATTATAAATATTTATTTACTATATACAACTTCACATCTATTCACTAGCCCCAACTCCCTTTTTTATTTATGATTAAAAGCAGACTTTTTTTCTTAGAAATAAGTTTTCAAATTCATCAGAATTGTGGCGCCTCGTTAACTTGGCCCAAACAAAGCCATTCCACATAAAATTATCAACTATATTCGACTATTTGAACAATGAATGAATAAAAAAAAAAATGAGCTTCATTCAAATATTGATTTGACTATTTCGAATGTAACATTAAAATTCCATTAGCGGATGCGTTCTACATAAATTCTGCTGCCCCGGGGGCTTATCGCCCTGCCCGGCAAATGACCAGAAATCTGGCTTTAATTGCAGCGCACTGTATTTATTTAGTCTGGAATGGGGGAATGGGGGAAACTGTGGAACGAGTTTCACTTCAGTCTGCGACTCGCGATAATCGAAAATAATTTATAGAAAATAAATATTTCCACACACTGGGAAAAAAAACAACTTGAACCGCCTTCGTTTTTCCTCTGCTGTTGTTTATTTAAGTTGTCATTAGAATGTTGAATGCTGAATGTTGAATGCTGCGGCAGCGTTCGTTGCATGCAACACAGTCGGGGGCATACACATAAACTTTTTAAATTATCACCCAGGCGCGCTGCAAGTGCACTAAGCAGAGGCTGGCGGGGGGCGGGGCCGGGGGCGTGGCAGGGGCCCATTGGGGCGCGTTCAACCAGCTGCCACTTGAGAAGGCGTACGTGGAAATCGCCGCAACAAAACTTCCCACAGGGAACGAGTAGGAACACAAGGGACACAGTTCCACGGATCCATCTGTCCGTCCGTCCGTCCGTCTGTCCATCCGTCTGTTTTGTTGGCGCCCGGAAATACAAGACAGTATTTTGCTTACACGATTGAACTGTTTACAGAGAATGTTTGGGGGAATATGGTTGCGAATATATAGACATGGAACTAACTAAGAAGACATGTGATGTGGATATCAAGTTGCAGATATATATGGCTATATATATATATATATATATATATGTCAGTGAAGTAATAAGTATAAACAAACTATGTGCTTAGCCGAAACTGTTTACAATGCCTGTTGGGTCGTATAACACACGGCTAAGTCGGAAGCAACAGGCAACAGCGAACGGTAAATGTAACTTTAAAGCCGCTTACGGCTATAACCGAAAATGCCATGGCAAACGAGGCAGGTCAAGTCGCAAACACAAGGATTACCGCAAGGCAGGAAGGCAATGGCAACTGAGACAGCAGGTGCCGCCCCTAACAATAACAAGAACTCAAACTGGAACTCGAGCTGAATGGAAGCTGGGCCCAAACACGAAGGGCAATAGCAAAAGCGATTCTGTCAAAATATTTACGATATGGCTCTGGCAATGGCTGTTAAAGTGTAAGGACACAAACACGCGCACACACACACACACACACACACACGCAAGGACACACACAGGGCCATGTGTGTGTGTGTTGTCGAGTCACCCACACGCACACCTACTTAGCGCACTTTTCGCAGTTTTCACATAAGATATGTATGTATGTGCCATTATCCTGTGAGCGTGTGTGCGGCCAAGGACACAAGCCGCAGGCAAAATTGATTTGTCTTCACGCTACCCAACACTTTATCCCACAAACATTGTCATGTAAAATTAAAATTTATGGCTAATTTGTGTGACCGAAGAGGATTTTTTTTTTACTCCGCCTTTTCCGAGTCCCTATTCAGTCAGGGTCAGGTCATAAATTTCCGTTGAGTTCGCTTCCAAGAAGATGACTCAGCTTTAATGGGCTTATCGGGAATAATATCTAATCCGCTTTAAACAAACCAAAAGAAAAACACAAATTTGTTGGAATTATTATTTTTGTTTTTTTTTTTTAATATATATTTTGTTAAATATTCAAAAAATCTCTCTCTTGTATGTTGTGCAGTTTTATAAATACGTGTGTGTTATCTATATGTTCTATATATGTATACGGTTAAAACTTATCAAACTACATAATTGTATAGATAAATATCACTATATTTGATTTCGGTTCAAGGTTTCGCTAAAAAAAATGCTGAGCTTTTGCATAAAAATCTTTGCAATACCCATAAGTCGCATATCTCTGCATATGTGTGTGTGTGTGTATGATTGTGTGTGTTTGTGTGTGTGTGTGTATTTGAGTCTTTCGTTGGTGAACTTAGTAACTATATACACATAAAAGCCGCTTGAGACTCTTAACATAAGATTTGGCAATATAACAACGTACATAGACTAAAAACGCGGGCGGGAAACTTCGGCTAACTATGGTTAGGATGGACTTCGAGGACCGTTGGACGTCCTTCCACTAGACATACCGCGTGATCTGTGAATAGAAGTCGGCGAGACAAGCCTGCAGCTGGGCAAAAGTTGGACGCTCACCAGGCAGCAGAGCCCAGCAATAGGCCATAATGGTAAAACTAAAGAGTAGACAAAAAAGAAAAAGTGAAAAAATATACATATATATAAATATAAATATATTATTTAATTTTATTAATTAGGTTTTTTCACTTACAGCTCGTCGGGACAATTGAAGGGCTGCGCCAGTCGATAGCCATCCTTGAGGTAATGCTCCATTTCGAAGGGATCCACCTCGGCGTACGGCTGCTTGGCCGACGTGCACAGCTCCCACATGAGCACACCGAAGGCCCACGAATCGCTGGCCTCCGAGAATTGTTTGTGCTGCAGCGCCTCCAGCGACATCCACTTGATGGGACGATTCTCGCTGTCGCCCAGACAGTTGTAGTCCGAGGGGAAGAGATCGCGTGAGAGCGAGCTGTCCGAAAGCTTTACGCGCAGCTGATCATCAATGCTAAATAAAGTAGAGGACGAGACCAGTTTTATATAAGCATGAAGATCAAGCGAGATCTTCGCATGGCAGCCACTTACATGCAATTCCTGGCCGCGATGTCCTTGTGCACGACTCCGTGACTGTGCAGATGATCCAGGGCCATGGACAGCTGTGAGGCCATCATCACAATTTGAATGGTGGTCACGGTGCGAGCACAGGCAGGATCCAGCAGGAAGAGCTTCAGATTGCGCGTATTATTTACAGCGGGATAGAGCACAAAGGGCGTCGTGTGATCCTCGATGGAGACGCCCAGCACGGAGAGTATGCCCGGATGGGAGGCGCCATAGAGCAGCATGCCCTCCTGCAATAGGAGGAGCACCTGCATCTGGCTGGCGTGCTGAGCGACGGTCTTCACGAGCACATCCTGGCTGTCGTTATATGTGCCGCGATAGACACGCCCGAAGGTGCCCTCCTGCAGCAGGCTGGAGAGGCGCACGCGGCACCGTTCCACGGTCAGCTCCGAGATGCGACGATGCAGCTCCTCCGGCTGCTGTTGCTGCTCCACGCACACGGCCATCTTGCGGGGCAGCGACGAGGCGTGCGCGGGTCCCACCAGCGAGGGCGTCATGTACGCAGCGGAGCCCAGCGAGGATTGGCAAGGCGGCTGCGTGTTCAGGCGCTGGAAGCTGGACGTGCGCATGGGCTGACCGCCATGCTGATGATGCTGACGCTTGGCCGCCGCTCCTCGCACACAGTACGCGATCACGAGCAGAATGCAGACGGCTGACATGGCCACGGTGACGCCCACGACCAGGGTGATCAGGCCTGTTGGCGGCGGCAGCACCGTTTCCAGCAGCTGGGGATCGTCCAGCTCGTTGCCCGCCATCTGCAGCTGCTGCTCGTCGCTCTCGCTCAGCAAACAGATCTTCTTGCGACGGAACACCAAGTGCGTGACATTGTTGAGGGCGCGATTCAGCATCACCTCCAGGCTGATCGTGATGTCCACCTCGGCGGCACGCTGCCCGCTGCACTTGAGCGCCAACGCCCAGGTTTGTATGTGCGTCGGTATCTCGCCCATGTGCGTGACGTTCAGCGCCGGCCGCGGCAACACCTCCGGATCGGAACTGACCACGTTCAGGCTGTACGGCAGCGGTCGTCCGGCCAGCGACTGCCACGTGAAGCTCACGTCGCGAACATTCGCCGGAACCGGAACTATAAAGTTCAGCGCATAGTTGTTGATGTGACCCTCGCGAACGTAGTAAACCTCAGCGGAGACACCTGCACAAGAAACAAAACAAAATAAAACAAAATTGGGATTATTTTCTATTTAAAACATATTTTATTTGCTTAAGTTAAAACTTTGCTTTCTATTATTAATTATATTTAATTAAAATGTCCAAAAGGAATAAAGAGAAAGCAAAGATTGCATATAGTTAAATCAGATCTTCGGTATCTGCTTTCAGCCAAGATCCCAACTTTATTGGAAAGCTTTATTTATTATAATAGAATATATAGATTTTATTAATAATTAGACTTAAGTGAAATAGCTGCAGGAAGTTACCAAGGATTATATATGTATATATGTCAGCTGTGTGATATATGTTCTCATAAGATGTCCAAACTTACAATTAACAGTCTTATTCAATATAATAAATCAGCAGTTAACAAAACGAGTAAATAAAAGATGGAATAGGATTTTAAAAGCTAAAGGAATCATTTTTAAGGAATCATACAAATTTCTAATAATTCAAATTAGTATCTTATTTGTTTCTCTAGATAAATATAGTCCCATTCACAACAAACATATGATAAGGTAAGTTGATGATATATTAATTATAATTATAAGGACAACTAATTGGTAATTGTTAAGATGGATCCCCTTCAATAGAAAACAAAGGGCTTGACTTTATTAAACAGACAAACAGATGCACAAAGCTAATATTCGTAACACTTATTTAATAATTGTTAATAGTATTTTAATATATTTCGTATCTTTAAAGAACTAAAATACAAATTCAAATCTTATCTTACATTTCTAGCATCTAAAAACCCATTTAGTTATGAAATGTTTAACAGTAATAATTCAGTTAATTACATTAACGAAGAGCGCTAAAACTTTTCTTTATATATACTTACAAATCCATATATCTATGCTTAATTAAAGGCAACTTTGGAGTAAGGAAGGTTAATCAGTAAACTGCCTACAATTATTTATATCTAATTTATATAGAATAAATAAATTCAACTTGAAACAATTGCTATTTAAGATCTTAAGAGGAGATCATCAATATTCTGAATAAAACTTAAGGCAACTGGATTTTAAACTATAAGGATTATAATCGATTAGCCATAGTTGATGTATTGTAATCTTAAGTGAGTACTTGTAAATATATATTAAGCAATCTAAGTCTTTACCCTTAATAGTGAAATAGTGTGGAGCAGACAACACGATTAACATGCCACAAACACAAATTGTTCTTTCACTTCACGAATGAACATAAAAAAAGTACTATAAGTAATGGTGAGGTATTAATCTTTATGGCTAATAAAAAGGAACAGCAACTAAATGAATTGTAAATTGGTGATAAGTGGAAACCAAAGTTATCATTTATTATCCCTTTCATAAACCCTTTTTCTGCAACGTTCTTTGCTTGTTTTGGCATTGTCAACAAGCTTATTATCAACCTGTAGATATCTAATTTATAGCCAACTTTTTCGCACTCCTATCTTTCTCTTTGCTACCATTTACCACCCAAGAAGCTCATTAATTCGAAACCTTATCTCAACGAACTAGCTCACGCGATTTGCAAACCAAAATTCAACTAGTTCATTTTTGCAACAGCAACATTCAAATCACGTGCAACAAATTTTACAAGAACAAAACTCAGGTACTTTAAATGTAAATTTATCTAGATGCATTCAATGCGCTCAGATTTGAGAGTTGTTTGCATACAGAAGGAGAGAGAAAGAGAAAGAGAAGGAGAGAGAGAGAGAGAGGGAGTGAATGAAGTCTACGTGTTTGTATAAATAAACATGCGCGACCGAGTTTAGGGAATTCCTCGAAACTATTTTTGACTCTATCAACAGCCAGCGTATCTGTATCTTTAGCTGTCTGTATCTGTATCTTTAGGTAGATCTATCTGTAACAAAAACAACTCACGATTTAAGGAAGAACAGCAGCCAGGCAAAAATAAAAAAAAAGGTAAAAAACAAACAGAAAATGTGCCCTGAACCAAGTCTCGAGATTTGTTCGCGTCTTCTGTCTGATTGTTATTATTCTTGTTCTTGTTCTTGTTCTTGTTTTGGGTTTATTTGCGGTTTGTTCAGAAATCGAGTTAATGAGCGAGATGTCTGGCAACGATTGCCAACTCATTTCGTTTGTTATGGCTGTTTATGTTAATGATTATTATTTCGAAAAGTGCAGGTAAAAAGATTACAAGTAGTTCAAGCGATAACAAAGACCACACACAAACCCATAATCTCAAGCATCATTTAAATGCCAGGTTGCATTAATCAGATATTGAAGTCTATATTATATAACAGAGGAATATGTTGTTTTCAAAACGCAGAAAAAATAAGCAAAATAAAGTTTGAGTTTTTAATACATTTTAGAATACATTTTACCAGCACTTTATGAAGTGTCAAAAATGCGTTTTTAAATGCAATTTATTTTAACTACTATGTTAAACAAAATGTTATCCAAACATATAGTTCTTTCTTTGCAATATTATAATATATACTGAAAAATGATTTTCTATTATACAAATGTTCACAATTTCAAGTACGAAAATGATTTTAATTATTATTAGAATTATTATTGATATTTAGTCCACCTTTGGGTAACTGAATAATGAGTATGAGAGTTCTAATTCCAGGTAAGTGTATGAATATAATCGTTATCCTAACAAATCTATCTAGTAGGCATTCATAGTTAAAGGTTTATTCTATACTTTACTATACTATATCATATTATTCTATTACTTTAACTATTAGCACAAGTATTTACTGAATATATTAGTATAACTATTTTAATAATTACTTCTATAATCATGAAATAAAGGACACGCGCTCATATTCCATAATATAATACAAATTATTTATGAGTCAACAGCTGAATCGATATTTGTCTATAGCTCAAGTCTTTATCTGTTTCTATCCAAACTTGTGTTTCAGTTTAATAGATTTAACTTTCTTTTTTATGGACAATTCCTAAGTCAAACTTGGCCAAATGAAACCGCTTTATATGAAAAAGTTGTCTATCAGAAACTTTACAATTGTTAGCTTCCAGATACTTACTTCTTTTTAATAAGTCACTTTTATAAGCATTTAATCAGGTTTGAAGTTGATAGACAATTGTCTGTCAGGGTATTCAATCTTTGTCTGAGTTCTCTCCAATTCTCATTTAGGCAATTTAAATTAGCAGTCAGTACAAGACATTTGAACATATTGGCCTTAATGATTATAAGGAAAAACGTGTTTTGGCCTTTTTTTGTATTAAATATTGTATATATGTATATGCCTAAGCCTTCTGCTGGTGCATTCAACTTGACAGGAAATAATTTACGAAAAATAGACGAGGAGAACGCGGGGCGCACTTCCTTTTGACAAACTGGCAATAACAATAAAAATCAGTGAGCATGTAGGTTGGAAAGAACTTGGCTGAATGTCTGAACAAAGTCGTCGCGTATAAATTGTGTCAGACAGACAAATAGGCGGAGGCTGATGCTGAGGCTGAGACAGACAACTTCCACGCTGTGTGTGTGCAACATGTTGCATGTGGCGGCGACAAATTCCGTTTTCTAAAAATAGCGCCCATGACTTAATCAAATGCAAGAAGCACGCTTCCATTGACCCTTTTGACTGTGATTGTGATGGCCAACTGCAACGTTGTGGCATGCAACGTTCGACGTGCAACGTTCGCTGCAGTTCACAGGTTCATGTGAAAGTTGCCGCCCCAAACGAGCAGAGGCTGTGTCTTCAAGTGGCTTCGTCTAGCTTTCATGTCACGAGCAAATGTCACTCGGCCCGGCTCTTGAACTTTTGTTAACCTTTCCGCCATGTTCATAACTAGCTGTATTTCTTTTTGGCGGGGCGTGCCTCGAGCCAGGAGCCAGGAGCCAGGAGCCCAAAGGTGCCTCGTATTCATATCGTATGTCGAATTTTTCAGAGCGTGCAGTCATGACGTTGTTGTTGTCCCTGATGTTATTGTTATAGCTATAGCTTTAGTTGCTTTAGTTGTTGTCGTTGTTGTTGTTGTTGTTGTTGTTTTTGTTTGGCAGTATTTTTTAATAGCTTTTGCTACCGAACAGAGTCGTGACCAGCTCGCAGGAACTAAATCGAAACTGCACTCAAAATGTTTTCCCTATTTTTTTCCTGTAATTAGCGTTGCACAGTTCGTGAAGTCTGGACGAATATCTAAGCTGGCCAAGCTTGAATATTGGCTTTTAGTTAAATCTCCCTCAATGGATGATAAATGACGTCGCTTGCCAGCCAGCTAACCATATTAGCTAATGGCTAATATGTCACAGGGCTGCAGCTTTTATGCATTCTTACTTTGGGCCCAAATCGAAAAATAAATAAAACAAATGATCTGTTGGGCTTATCGCCCAGCCCAGCCCCGCCCCCTTAAAAGCTGACGCTAACGCCTACCACATGTCAACATTTAACATGCTTTGTTTGAGCCACGTCTGCATCTCTATCTGTATTCGTATCTCCGTTATCCACGTAGCTGGAAATCGTGGCCCGTTCCACGTTTCTTGTTTTCTGTTCCTCACGTCGTCGTTATGATAAATGATGCGCCTTTTTGTTATTGTTATTGTCAGTGGTGTTGTTGTTGCTTTTATTTTTGCCTAATATTTTTGCTTTGCTTTTACGGTAAGATACAAAAGTATCTTCTTCTTTTTTGCCTTTGGTTGCCGCGGGCGCAGCGTTCTCGTTTCTTGTTACTTGATTGTTACAAATTTGTGCCAGCTAAATTAGCCATGTTTTTTTATTAGGGCCAGTTGTTTGGCAACCATTTGGCACAGATTTTCGGCTCGCTGCCTTCAAATTGGCTCAAATTAATCATTCAAAAATATTTCGCCTAACGCTTCGACTAGCTGACAAAAGTTTTGCGGCTCAAAATCAATAGTAATTAACCCTAATCGCCTCAACACTGTCCGCTGTCCGTCGCTGGTGTTGACTTGTAGAAGCTGCCAACTGGGCCTGCTAACCATTAACCATTAACTCTTAACCATTAGCCAAATGCGGGAGAAGCTGCTTTGCAACACATGTTCAAAACTTAAATCATCAATTTTTAACTCGTTATACACTTTAACAGCGAATGTCGTCACAAAATATGTTAAAAGGGTGCTGTTAATGTTAATGCACATAACATTGAAGAAAAAGGCACAAGGAAACAAGCAAAAAACAGAGAAACAAAGAACGAAGAATTTTTAAATGATTTTTACCTTTACAATTCTTTTATGTCTTAAGTAAATTCCCAACTTTTGTTAAGATAAGATTATATGTTAATTAAAGCCTGCAATTTTACATGCTGTTAACACAACATAATTTAACATACCAAACAATAAATAAAGAGAATTGCAATCACAACAGCTTAAATTGCCAAAATATCTATAAAATGCTCTCATATTTAAATCCCTTAATAACAGTTAAAAAATATGACTAAAATGTAAATATTCAGCTGACTTTTTTTACTTTAAAATAGTATTTCAATAAAATGTAGCAAGTCGGTTTATTTGCGGCTAAATTTTATAATCTGCTTATAAACAAAAACTTGCTTCGTTTTGATAACATTTAAAATGGCAATTGTAAATGTAGAGGGTTCAAGTTAATGTGACTGACTATGTGATACCCTGTGTCAAGCGGTGAGCTGTCTTAATACACATTCTAACTTTGCATTAATATTTATATATTCCTTTCCATTTAGTCTTTTCTACTTGTTTAAAGCACATCCACAAAATTAGAATACCCTATTTTAATTGTAGCAATAGTATTTAAAAATTAAATCATGTTAATTGCTGGCTTTTCTAAATAACACAAAATGTTTAAACGTAACTTTTTAATAATTTATTTTAAACCTGTAAAGCCAATTAATGTAAACATTTTAATGCTAATAAATTTTTCTAAGCAATAAATGGCTCGCTTTGACTGTGTGGCTGAGATTTGTAAACTTTTTAATAATGTAGGGGCATTTTAGTTTTTTGTTTAACATGTGACAATTTTAAAGGGGTTAAAGTAAAGAGAACGACTGTATACAAATTTGAGTTTTCATCGCTTTCCACCCACTTATTGAGCACCCTCCATATGCATAAAATGCAAACTCTTCTACCCATAACATATTCATTGTTGTTCATAAACAACTAAGGAAAATGACTCTAACCCCTTAACCCGCTTTTCGCTGGATGGAAGACAGCGAAACAATGCGCGACGCATTTTATACAGTTATATTTATATATATAGATATATATATTCGTTCCCAAACTACTTTCGAGTTGGCTGACATGGTTTGTTGTTTGGCTGCAAATTCCCACAGTGCATGGCCCAAATAAACTCGGCTCGGTACACAGCTCAATAAACATAACCAGCCAATACAGATGCAGATGCAGATGCCACATGCAGCAGCAGTTGCAGTTGCAGTTGCAGCAGCAGCAGTTGCAGTTGCATTTGTTACTTACGAGCTGGCATGGAAAATAAACTCGATGGCGAACGAGGTTGAAAATTTCATTCATTGCTCTTGTTGTTTAATGTAAATATGATTATTCCTTTTTGCGCTATAAGCATACATATATATATATATTTATATATATGCACATGTATGTATATGTTTTTATGTATGTGTATGTGGAGGCTGGCAAACAATGCAAGTTATTTATTATTGACACGCAGCGTGCGTGGCACCCGGCGGGGTTATCAGTTGACAGTGGTAAAGTTGCTGCCTCTGTGCAACGGCACTGATAACCACAACCAGCCCCAGCCCCCCTTCCCCTCCCCCTCCCTTCTCCCCCTGCCCACAATTGCCAACAGACGGAACGCGGTTTAAGCCTTTGACGCCAACGTTGCCATCGTTTATTTGATTTGATTTGTTTTGCATTCAACTTTTCTGTTGCCCCCCTCCGCAATTTGCAACTTGCAACATGCAACCTCGCAGCTTATGCAATTTTTATTTATTTAAATGCAGTTTTTTGTTAATAGGGCCAGAATCTGTTGCAAGCCCCGGGCTCAGTCAAGTTTATGGCAGCTTAAGGCCAGACACAGACATGGGAACTATGCTAATGGGCCCGAAATGAAAGATCTTCAATGTCATTTAAGACTCTTTATCATCTATCACTTGAGCATCAAACTGTAATCGATAACGCTTTCGAGGCCAGCTAAATTTATAGAGAGACACTCAGATTAAACAAGGCATTTAAAAAAGCGAATAATTAAATGATTAAAATGAATTTGACATCTGCAGTTGACCTTCGATGAGCTGACAGACAGATAGTGGGAAGGAAGAAACATATTGCTTATCTATTTAAACTAACTTGATGTCTGAGACAACGGAAGTCGAACAAAGATTAATGGTTAAAAGTGTTGAAATCTGAGCTTTTGTTTGAAAATAGTTATAAATAATAATGATGTAACAAAATGTTTACTAGCACTAGTTGCTAACTTTTGGGTTAGATCAGCACTCAATTAAAAGTTTGTTTTTAGTTCGACCTAAAGTTAATTATCTGCAAGAAAAGAGTGTGGAAAATAAAGCAAATTAATAAATGCTTTTATGCTCTAAGCAGTCAATTCAGCAGCACTTGGTCAAGAAGGAAACAACAAAATCTGCATATTTTCTTTAGTGATAAAATTATATTGTATATATGTACATTATATTGTATATATATTATATTGTATATACCTTTGCTAAAAGCCTGAAATGTAAACTGTAAACAGACAAATCTGAATAGATTTGCAATCCTTTAATCTTGTTTTCCTTTGCTTTTCGCGTATGCAGACAAAATAGTAATAAATAAAAAATGCAGACAAACATAATCATACTTTAAGTTATTTAGAAGCTGATTTAATCACCTAAAAATATGACATAATATATAATCATAAAACGCATAGTTAACTTGGGTTTTTTCATGTTTAACTTTACATAGATAAGAACAAGGTGTGAATTTATGACACATTATTTGGCAGCACCTGTTTAAAAAAATAAAAGGGAGTCATTTTTTAGTAGTCGCTTAATTGTCTCACGTCGTAAGACGAGGCAGGGCTTCGTTATTGGGTGTCACAAGAAGCTCCGAGTAAATCGCTTATCGGCCATATAGCTTCATTAGCTAATGGCCTCTTCGTTTTACGACAACAACAAGCACAACGGATTCCTAGACGCTGTTGTTGTGGTTGGCAGCAACAAACCAATTAAAATATAGATCATGCCAGCAAGAAGGCAACGTCTGCTGATCATATCGCCATAGCCAATGCACAAACCGTTAACACAACTTTGGCCCCCAGAGAGAGATCGCAGCCAGGCAGGCCAGCCCAGACCAAGCCAAGCCAGGCAGTCAGTTCGTGGAAGGCATTTAGCACGACAAGGAGGAGAAGCTGTTCGCCGAGATATCAGCTGCAAAGATCTTTGGCGAAGAACAAGCCATAAACCCGACGACGACGACGATAATATTGCGCTTGTGCATGCTTGTTATGGCCTGGCCAGATACGCTATACGGTTAACGTTCTGCGAGGTGCTAAATGTGGCAACAGTAGCCAAAGCAGCAGCTGCCGTCTTTGTGTATCTTTCAGATACTTTAAGCTCGTTGCCCGCAAAAGGTTACCAATATTTATGCAAAACAAAAAAAAATGCAAATTGGCCAGAACGTAGACGAAGAATAGCTCGGATCATATTTCTATTTGGGCGGGCCTGAGCTTAATTTATTTAACACAGCTGGTGGCAAATATAACACATGAGTGCTATTGTTAACTTCATTGTTGCTGTCATGCCTCTTTAGCCATTGATCTCTTAGCCAAGTTCACTATGCCACTGAAAGCTTTCCTCTCTCTCATTCAAAGGTTTTCTTGCAGCGAACTTTACAATGCACCTTCATGTAACACGCATTGTAAACTGCATGTTTAAGATAGAGACAGAAAGCTTTCAAGCAGACAACAAGCTTAAGAAAGCTCTCTCAAAGAAGCGTTCGCTCTCTCATTGACAAACTTTTCGTGCAGTGAACTTTACTTTACAATGCACCTTCATTAAACACGCATTGTAAACTCCAATGTCCAATGATTAACACGCAGCAAATGGGCAATAAAATTAAAGCAAAGCACCAAAGAAAAAACCAACAACAAAAATTTAACAGCGAACAATAGGCCCATAAAAATCAATTCGAATCGACAACGAAAATTCCAAAGCGTTAAAGTCGTAAAAAGTTTTGTCAAAGGAAAACTACGAAAATTGTTGAAAATGTTCAAAATAAAATGGTATTAAAATTCAATTTAAATAAAATGGCATTTTTAAAATGTAGCGCGTGTCACAGCAGCAACAAAACACATAAAACTTGCGGAGGGCAAATAAAATATATACAAAATATATATATATATATGTATATATTTTTTTTTAAAGCTGACAAGCAGTCGATCGATCGACCCACCCCTGGCTCAGGCTCTGTCTCCGGCTGATTATATTTCATATGCCCGTTTTATGACTAAAGGCTTAAAAATGAAACCGAGCGGCATTGAACTTTGCCTGGCGGCCAGAGACGACTCCCTGTGGGGATGAGTTGGCCGCTCTCCCGTTGCTTATATATAATAATAATAAAAAAATGCAATGCAAATAAAAAATGCGGATAAGTTTCAACTCGGACTCGGACTTTGGCCAAACCCCTTTCGCCAAAAGAACCACAAATCAAATGCAAATTATGCTTCCTAATTGATTTATGGCTTAGCGCTTCTCTTTATTGCCACGCATATATCAACAACAGCGAGAGGGAAAGAGCATTTGGCCGGTCTGCAAACTTTGCAGCTTAGTCTTAATTAGTCCCCACAGCTGCTTAAGTTGCAGCGGCCCAAATGGCCAGAATGGCCAGAATGGGCGCAAACGGAATGCGCTTAAAGCGCCCACAGCTCCAACAGCCCCCAAACCAAGTGCAAATCCAAATCCAAACATACGATATTTTGCATATTTGATTTCACGCCCCAAAATTCAAAACGCATACGCAAATTATGCGCATCGTTGTCGTCGTCGTCGTCGACAGCGGCGGCGGCGGCGGCGGCGGCAACACAAAAAATGCAGCTCCCACACATGGCAAGTGGAAAAAAAAACTCTATCTAAACTTAACAAGCAGGCAGCATGCCAAACAACAACAACAATGCTTACACCAACAACATTTGCAGTGGGCGGCAGCAGTTGCAGACTTGCCAAAAAAAAAAAACACGAGTGCCAAACGAAGCCACAGGCGTCGCACAGTGGGATAAATTGCGCTGAAAGCGAACAGAAACGCAGGGGAACGAAATTGTAAATACATAAAGCGTCTTTGGAAGAGACAATTAACAACACATTGTTGCATTTAGAAGCCTAGCAACGTACGAAATATTAAAATGTTTTTAAGTATTTGTTTTTAATTTGTATCCAAGCTTGAATTATATTTCAATTAAAGATCTTAGGATCAGCTTGCGTACACCTTAACAAGCTTAATCAATTAAAGAAAATTTCTCTAAGATTCGAACCTTGATTTTTGTGCTTTCTTTAGGTTAAATTAAGAATAACTTTTAGGAAAGATAGTTAGAGGATGATTTCGTGAATATAATAAATGTTATTTGGTAATTAGAATTAATATGCAACTATTGGCGTGCTAATAATAAACTATCAGCTAAATTTGTTGAAGGTTAAAAAGTGTTTGGCGTTCAATACTGTTGGCACTACCAACAAATACGCCAAATGAAATAAATTATTGTAAAATTTCAATGTAATAAATTAATTTTTTGTGTGTATGCTGGTATGTTAGTCCCTGCCGCCCACTGTGCGCTGTTGCGCCCCCCACCAAAACCAACACCAACACAATCAGCGGCAAAACATACACGCACACAAGCACAGCTGACGAAGATGCCTGTGTTCTTTTGCTGCTGCTGTTTCTGTTGCCCTCTCTTTGCCATGCCTTGCTCTCTTCTTCGCCCCTCTCCCCTTTTCATTGCTCCACTGCTTCCCTTCCCCCTCTTCTCGTGTACTTCGCATCGCACCGCTCGCGTTTGCGGCTGCTCCAAGTCACGTTTCGCCTTTGCCTGTTTCGGCGTCGTTGCAGTTGTTGTTGTTGTTGCTGTTGTTTTTGTTTCCTTTGCGTTGTCATCTCGTTTGCGTGTCTCTTGTGTGTGTGCGCCTTGTTTTTTTTTTGGTAGTGGAATTTCAATTCCAAGAAATATTCAAAAATATTCCCTGGCAGTGAAATAAATTTAATGCTGCTTGTAAATTTCTGTTGTTGTTTTTTTTTTGTTGTTGTTGATGCTTCTTTTTACGAAGCGTAAAATTTCTTAACGAACCAACCGAAAGTTATGTATGTACATAGAAGAAACAGTTTTGTTGTTGCTTTTGCATTTACTTTTGCCTGTTTGTTTATTTGTTTAACTGTTTAACAACACCTGCAGCAGCAGAGGCGGCGGCAGAGGCAGCGGCTGCGGCATGCGTGAGCGAACGAGAGGGCGCGTTAGAGCGAGAGCGAGCTTCTAAAATTAAGCCAAAGCAAACAAATCAACATCATTTCGAAAAGCATTTCAACTTTTGGTAAATGAACAATTTGGAAAACTGAAGCCGCTGCATAATTGGTTGACACAAATGGAACACGAATGTCGCTAATTGCTAAATTGCTTTACAGTGTTGTTGTCGTTGTTGTTATTACTGTTTCAGCTGAGGTGGAGAAATCAATAACAAAGGGCGCGACTTAACGGGGCAAAGAGTGTGGTGAACTCACCAAGCAAACGCATCACCTCCTCCGGATTCAGGAACACATTTAAATGGGCTGCGACGCCGCTGCCGTCGCGCAGCAGCATCGAAATCAGCGCAAGCAGCGCGAGCAGCACTTTGTTATTGTTGTTTATCATGTTTCTTGTGGTTTTAAGGCCTTTAATTGGCATTTTCATTGAACAATTTTTGTTTTCCGCTAGTTTTTGCACATTAACACACGCACACACAAATTCGTAAACAATCGAAGTAACGAAAGCGATGGCAAAGCACACGCGCAGAGAAATCAACGAAGAGCGCAGTGGAATAACAGAGGCGTCGTACAACAAGTGAAAACCGCGAAAATGTCTTCACTTGTGTAGTTAGAACATTTCAACACTAGACACAAACGATTTACTAAATATTTAACACAATTTTATACGCGAGTTTTGTCTGTTTTTTCGTTTTTCTTTGCATTTACCGGCCGCAACAACCACACGCTTCAGCAGAAAATTCATGAATAACAGACCTGTTAACGCAAATTTTGTTAGCTAACAGCAATGGTTACATAAAATGTTAACGCTCTGCACAGCGCCTGTAAAAACAGCTGTTTCTCGTATTTGGCGCGCGGCATTCAAGTGCGTATTTAACATCCCAAACACTTAGCACTTGTTAATAAACTTTATATTTGAGTTTCATGTTTATATTTTTTGCATTAAAATTTGTTTATTGAGCGGATTTTATTTTTTTATTTAATAACACGCACACTGTGCAAAGAGCAACGCCTCTGTTAAGTACAACGACAACAACATGCAATGATGCCCGTTCTCCAGCTGTTGACTTAACAGAGTGGACGCGAGTCAAACGAGTACATAAGATAACAAAAACACGCCATCTGGCGTAAAATGTGATGTATTTAATTTGTAGTAAATACCTCACACTCAACGCAGCGTGTAGTACAGTTACTTAGAGCAGGAGAATGTCCGACTTTTTGTGGATTACGTTCAGTTCAAATTAATGTTAAGTGTTTTAAGAAATATCAAGTTGTCCATAGTATGTAAATATCGACTTGTGCTTTATTATTAACCAAACGTAGTAAGTGTATGAGTACTTACAGCTTTAGGACAAAAGAACCTATGTTAAAATTCTTTAAATGAATAGTCATGGAACACTTCGAAGAGACCTCGAAGCCCTGGATTTGCTCGAAAGGTGGAACATAAACAGAAAAGCAAAGAGAGCTATTTGTAAAGCGATCGCCATAGTTTATGTTGGTTCATGTGCAATAAAAACGAGAACGGACTAAACCGACTGCACAATACGCTTTCTTAGTGTAGGTAAACTGAACTAAACTGTCTTGTAGAAAAGCTCAAGCTGTGGTAAGATGTCAATATGGATTATTAGCGGAGCCGAGCAGGTAATACCCTTTCTGAGACGGGTAAACCAAGCTAGCCTCGTACTATTTCAGAGAATGTGCGAGTAATCGTAATCGCGATCGAGTCGAGCAGGGTGAGGGTCTTATTTTGGCTCTACGAAACCTAGTGCCACAACTGATTAGAGGAAGGTTTGGGGGCGATAAGCGAACAGTCCGTTGTTGTGTGTGCAATGCCAAACAGCTGCCAATTGGGACGCCGCCTGGCGCTGCTCAGCCTCTGCCTCTGGCTCTGCCTCTGCCTAGGACTGGGGCTGGTGGGCGCCATGCGCTGCAAGGTGCCCTACGAGAAGGTGCAGGAGCACTATTGCTACTTCATAGCCGACGAGGAGCCGCTGGTAAGTGACGAAGATGTGTCTGGACAGGCTCACATACTCATGTCTCCATACGCGCAGGCCAATTCGTTTAGCAACTTTTGCTACCAGGACAAGCGCACGTCGCGCGTCTGCCTGGACAGCGCCGCTGAGATGCGCGTCCTGGCCAATTATCTGTACGAGAGCGGCTTCCAGAACGGCACGCAATTCTGGAGCGCCGGCCACCGTTGGCCGGGCGACCTGCAGTTCTACTGGAACTACTTCGGACGTGCCCGCAGCATCAACTACACCAACTGGCTGCCGGGTGAGCCCAGTCCGCGCATGGGCCGCAACTGCATGCTGCTCACGTTGGGCGACGGCGAGCTCTTCATGTCCACCGAATCCTGTTACACTCACGCCGTCGACATTTGCGAACAGCTGCTCAACAACGAGCCAACTGTCATGCACTGACCAACGACTTGTATACCCTAGTTATAGTTATACTTATATCTCTGCTTAGCACATTTCCTGGCAGGAAATGTCACTGCTATGAATAAGCACACTTATAAATGCCTTAAGTTGCCTTATCACATTCAACTTTGCTCAATTTAATAATATGTGCCTCTTATCTCCTTTTTCAAAACTCTTTTTATGACCTTTTAGGAAAGCTTGGAGCTGTATTGATCCAGATAAATCTACATACATTCGCTTTATTTTTATTATAAATGAAAAATCATTTCAAATTTATTAAATAAATCAAACAGTTAGTTAACTATATTTAGTAATTAACTACATAAGCAAAATTTGCAAAAATTGAGTTTATTATAGGAGGAGAAATATTGAGAAATCTGATAGTCAGCCTAAGAAATCTTGGCAAAAAAAACTGTTGAAAAATTTTATTATTTTTATTTATAAAGAGCTAACTTAATAATAATCATAAGGAGGCCTTAAGGTCTAAAAAATAGTTGGAAACAGTATTCAAAACTACAAAACATTAAAAAGAAGCCAGCGAATTGAATTGAATAAGAAACCTGATGAATTTATATATATAGAGTAAGAAATCTGCCTGAATTTAGAGATTTAGATAGATAGATAGAATAAGATTATATAAGATAGATAGACGTGATAGACAATCGATTTTGCACACGATCAATAACAAAAAGATCTTATTATTTCTTATGACTATATATGCGCATATAAATATAAATATTTACTGTACTGATTAAAAAGTATATAAAGTCCAACTGCCTTCTTATCAGTGTCCGAGTCGCGAGCTGGTAATTTTTTCAACAATTCAGTGTTTTGTGTCACTTCAACGCAAATGGTTTGCGTAATTAAAATTTCATAAAGAAAATCATATTTTGCATTAGCAAGTAAAATGAAATATCAACTTTTATTCAGTGCCCTATTAATATCAAGCTGCCAGTGCCAAGCAATTTTCGAAGCAGTCGGCAACGCCTATTACTATATAGGAACGAAAAATGTGGTAAAATTAAAAATATGAAAAAAGAACAAAGATAAGCAAAAGAGTTAATCGTTAAATTTGATTTAATGTTTAGACGAGCACAACGTCAATGGCCTGGTTCGAATCGCGTCGCAGTTGCCAGGAAAATGGCGGTCAACTCGTCTCGGTGCAGACGGAGGCACAGATGATGGAATTGCAGGAGTATCTGCTGCGTCGAGGCTACCCGAATGGCAGCAGCTTCTCCACCTCGGGCAACAGCTTCGAAAGCCAGAGTCCTTTCCAATGGTGCGCCCTCGAGGAGCGCGTGACCTTCACCAAATGGCTGCCGGAAAATGGACCCCAGCCGAACTCATTTTTAAGTCTGCAGCTGGTCGATTCCGAGCTGTTTATGATCACATCGATTGGCTCCGATCCGTTCTATATTTGTGAATACGAATCACTGCCGCGCAAACTGTGGATAGGTTTCCATCGCTATCAGCACATTTATTTGGCGGTAATTTTTATATTCTGCTTATTGTTTTTGTTTACTACACTCATCAAGCGAAATTGTCAGGCGAAAAAAAATCACTTTAAATATGAAAGTGTGTAGACAGCAATTTGATATTGACATATTTCGAAGATATTTTTATTTTGATTTATGTAAAAATTAATATAATATTTTATTACTGTGCGTGTGTCAGAGGAACCACCGGATCAGCGGTCTATTTCTATATCTTACTCTTTATATCTAACCTATGTTATAATTTTCAATGTTTCATATGTTAATTTTATTATTATAAGATTTAGTTTAAGACTTTATTTTTAACTACTCCCATCTATGTTGGCTGCAGTTTCAGGGACATAACTGGCCAATCTGGCAAATAAAATATAAATATAAATAATAAATCATGTCGGTGATATTATTAGAATTATTTATATTTTTTTTAGGCTTTTAGCCAGCTTTATTTTGTACTTTATATTCGTCTGAAAATAATTGGTTAATCAAGTAAGTAAATAACTGTGTATATATGTATGTATATATTTAAATAACTTGTTAATCAGTCACACAATTATTCACTTGTGTGTACTTTTCATTGTTATTTATAAAGAAACGACGAGATGTTATTTGGAACTGATTTCAGCTGGGATTTGAACTCTGGAAACAGCGCAAAAATACACTAATTTGCCACGCCCCTAAAAGGCGTAGCCAAAGAATCTTTACAACTTATCTTAAACAGGTAATTATGATTATATGTTTAAAAGTTCAGCTCTCTTACTTATGATTAACTATAATTTTCCTCTATTCTTGTACTTCACTATTATTTAAAAAAAAAAGTTATATTTTAAATGTTATATATTATTTATGTGTACAGTTATCAAGGTGAACGCTGCAGCTCACAGGCAAAAGCCAGCTTGTGTCGACAGCTGGCCGTGGCCATGATCAGCTGTGATCCATCGTACTCCAGATAGACGCAGTGTCCTGGAGGAAGTTGCTGCGTTGAGTTCGAAGGACGCGCGACGAAGTTGGAGAAGTTCATGGGACTGGACTCGTAGTGCCAGTAGAAGTGTTCCAGAGTACTGCGTGGAACTTCGGTGTGCTCCAGGCTGCCGCGATGTCCGCCCGTCCAGAAGATGGGATGCGTGCCAGGATGCGCCTGGCGACCCAAATAGTTGGACAGGAGACGCAGCTCGGCGGCGGAACGGACACTCAACAGTTGGGCATTGGCGTCGAGGGTCTCACAGGCGAAGCTGGCATGCAACCAATCAAGCTAAGGACAAGGCAGGCAGGACATTAAGGAGGAGAGGACAATCTCTTAAGATTGAGGAATTGATCACTTACAATCGCTGGCACACTGAAAACGCGTCCATTGTAGGACAGCTTGTAGTAGTCATAGGTGGGCTGTAAGAAGAAGAGCTCAAGGATCAATTTGGAAGGATCAGCTGAGAGCTGGAAGCACGCACCACTTTGTTGGTGGAGAAGAAGAAGCAGCCATCGCCGATTTCCACAAAGGGCTTCGCACAACGCGCTGAGAAAGTGTGTTGCCACAATGAGTTAACCTGGCTAAGTAAATCAGTTAAAGACTCACGTTTCCAGAACTCCACATAGATGCAGGCATAGCTGGCCAGTATGAGCAGCACCAGAATCAACAGCTCCCAGGATCTACCCAACGACATCATACTCTAGACTGATCAGCCGAGCTGAGCAGTCAACTGCTTTTATAGAGCTCCAACTTGGCCAACTGGCAACTTGGCTGGAATTACAAACTGAGCTCTGCTGAAGCTATCAGATATACAAGTCTGTATATCGAACTGAGCTAACTGTCTTTGCAGGGTATTTATTTCGTTTGTATGAATTACTGAAAAGGCTTCCATTTCTTTCAGGTGTAAATATGAACTATTGAAAATTATTTATTTATGTTTTAACGTTAAGATTAAATTGCTTATAAACACTGCTAAAAGATACCCTTTTAAGTCTAACAAAAGGCTGAATAGAATTCGTAACATTTTCTTTTCCAACTTTAGGTTAAGTTCTTGAATTAATTTAATCCCAAGTTTAACAAGTTTAAATATTTTATTTATCAGTTAGTAAAAACCTTGCACAATCTAGTTAAGACGCCCAATTATCGTCGTAAGGTACTTCATAATTAATCTTAACTCTTAGGTCACAGATAGCCTCAATGAAAACAATTTTTAAGTTTGTGGTAAGTGGGGTGAACCTATAATGAAGATAAAGCCTTAGTAACTAAGTTTCATTTCCACCCATAAAAGTATTGTAAAAAACTCTTTAATCAATACTTAAAGCAGAATCTAATAGCCCCAAGATATTCCCCACTTACTTGGGCTTCTATATTCAAAGATGAATGTTTTCTTTAGTCATGCATCATCCGCGATTTCCGAGACATCCCTTTGGAATACTTCCCAGCTTTTGTAATTAACCCCCTTTCCAAATGACCTCACAATCTTCAGACTCATGATCTACAAATGCAATAAAATAAAGAAAATATTAACAAACAAGTTATATATATATGTCGGAGATTACTATTTTTCTGATAATGATAATAATCTCTTATGTCCATCGTCTAACATAAGCACAGCAGAATCTGGTCTGGTCGCAATCCCGACGACGCTTCACTGGACCCGGGATTCGAACTCACGATCTCCTGCTTGCTGCTTACTAGACAGGCACTTTAACCAACTATTATACATATATTTAAATATTATACATATATTTTTTTATATTTTATTTTATTATTAATATAACTTAATGAGCTAAGAAATCTAAAATATTTTATTTCAGTGACTAACTAAATTAGCTGAAAAAGACACTCCAATTTTTTATTCTTATATTAATTTAAAACTTAAAAAAAAATAATATTCCTTCTGAGAAGTACAGTTAATCTACTTATATGGCCATGGCAGTATATATAGAAACTATCTTGCAGTCACTGCATGCTGATTTACAAGCTTTAATCTCAAATATATAAAATATATGTATAAGTATACATATATGTATATATAAAAATGTATAAATGAACTCCCAAGCTTCCGATTCCCAACGCAATCTTTAAATTTTTATTCTGAGTTGGCTTTATCAAAATGTTATTTGAATGAAATACAGCTGGTTATAGGGTATATGCCAGTCGAGCACCGCCGACTAAAGCATCACTCGATCTATTCTGAACGCATATATTATTTTGTACGTGAAAGCTTCTCCTAACCCAAAAAGTATTTATATATTTATATCAGAACAATCTGTAGATTGTTCCCTCTCTCTCGATCTCTACAATTATAAACTATATTTATTTTCAAAATCTTGATCCAATTTCATTGCAAGCTATTTAAATCTGTATAAATGTAAGTTTTCTTGATCAGTTTATAATTTAATAGAGTTTTTATGGAACCTCTTCAATTATTTGGCCTTCTGTATTTAGACCAAGAACCTTTGAATTTCTTCATCAGATAGATTTTCAGCCCACTTTTTTATAAATAAAATAATTATTTAATTCATCATATACATTGACAGTTGTTATAAGAAATGTTTCTTTAGTTGACAAAAAATTAGTGATTTTAAAATAATTGACTCCATGTTGAAGAGAAATTGAGACTTTTTCTATTATTATGATCAAGCGAAATTTGTGGTCGACTGACAATTTATAGAAAAGCTTTGATATACGGGGATCCCCCTCCTTCAACTTTTCGACACGGTGTGGCCAGACATTGGCAACAATAAAAATAACAATAATTAATAAGCTGTACGAAAAAACCATCTCTAATTGATAAGTTTCTAAGCGTACCTATTAATATGATAATGTGTGTATATTAGATACTATAAAAGCTAAAATCAAAGAAGTTCTTTTGTATTGTGCTCTTAAAACATACGCTAATTTTGAATAAAAACAAAGATATTTTGATAAATCTCTTCGGATTTGGTTAATTAAAAATAATTTTGGTTGCGCTCTTTGAAGTTAGGTAAATATTTATTAAAAATTATATTTTTAGTTTAATTATTCACGATGTCTCTAAGTCTTTATTAAGCTATTCTCAATGACTGATTTTCTTATGGAATCTTTTAGTAATCTATAGACTCAACTTTTTTAAACAAGATTTTGAGTTAAAGAGTTAAAAATATATATAATATATATATATAGTAAGGACATAATTTGAAGTAAAAGATATATATAGTATATTAATAAGAAAAGATTGTTTTTTTTTAGTGAGCAATTTGTGTCAGTATTCCTGATTTCGCGCAGTGTACAATTGGCTTGAGCATTAACCTTTAAACTCTTCTCAGGAACAAAGGAAGCTATTACCAACATTATGGCACCTTCTGCCTAATTCAATAATTCAGAGTTTCCAATCATGAAGTGAAAAAGTAAACGCTTGCGAGCAGTCACGACTTTCGTGAGTCGCGTGAGTCACGAGGAATAGGAATAGGAAACTTTTATGTGAGGCGACTGTGTCGCCAATTAAGTCAAATTGATAATGACGACTAAAGTTGAAGGTGGCTGGAAATAGGAGGAGGCAGGAGTAGGGGCAGGAGTAGGGGAGAAGCTGCTGACGTGATTTCATTTGTGCATGCAAAATGGCGACACATTTCGACACGTCCTGGAGCATTATTCGGTTCCGTTCAGTTAACTGAAGTTCAGTTCAAATTTGGGTACGTTTTTGGGTTGTGCGCCCTTTGGCATAATTAAAATGAAATAATTTTCGACAAGTTGGCTCTTAACAGCTTTTCGGCAGCCATTTTGCATTGGCACGTAACGGCAGTTAGACGCACCAGCCATATGATGAAAACTTGCAAGGACTCCTCCAACTCAATGTCGTTGTCGTTGTTGTTGTCGTTGTTCGTGTTGGAATTTTTATTTAATTTAACTCAACTGTCGCCTCGTCTGTTCCTTGTTGTCTTCTGTTTGCTGCATTGTTTGAAATTAATTTCACTTGTCGTCGCTTCGTAGCGAGAACCCTTCCTGCTCCTTGCCAGCTTGTGCGTGCCGTTGTCAATATGGCGCATAGTTGAAGGACAATGTTGGCAGTTGGCAGCGAGTCCTTGCCTCCATTCAATTCGCACTCAATCGTTTGCCAAATCAGGGCGCTAATCATTCAGCCTCGCCAGACGCACTCACTCAAAGGACATGCGAGGATGTCAGCATCTCTTTTTTTTTCTCTCTCTCTCTGTCTTTTTTTTCTGTTTTTGCCGGAAGTACTAAACCCATAAATGTCCCAACGGGGGAGGGGGGGGCTGGCTAACTTATGTGGCATCCGCAGCGACAGCTTCCTCCCCCTTCCCCCTTCCCCCTCTGTTCGCCTCGTCTGTTAAGTCATTAATCACTGACAATAATGAACTTCCGTCGTTTGTAGCTCGCAAAATGGCGCCGACTTTTCAGCTATTGCAACTGCTGTCCCCCTCCTTCCTCCCTCCTCATGTGTCCTTGTCATTAGCGCAATGTTGCAAAAATTTATCGTGTGACTTATGAGACGAGCTGCACAAAACAGCTGGCCAGGCTAAGAGCAGGGCCAGCCTGTCGCATCCTGGCCTCTGTTTTGGTCGTGTGATTTTATCGCTTCGATTTACGACTCATAAAAATGCTAGCGCCAAAGTCCTTCCTCCCTTCCCCCCCCCCCCCCTTCTCCCTCTCGCCTGTCTGTCTCTGTGTTTTGGGGAAAATTCTTTCTGTTTTTTTTCGCCCGTTTTCATGCTTGACTTGTGTCTGCAGCAGAGTTTGTTGCATGAATGTCTCCATACACACATATTTTATGGGCATTTAGTGATGCAGAAAATATTCGAAAATGTTGCGACCAGTTTTGGCCTTTCAATTGAACCCAAACAAACCAAATGGAAAGCGTACTAAAAGCGTTCAGAACGTGTGTGAAAAATGTGGCCTGTTTTATGGGCAGCTTAGCAAATTTATATCAAATTGGCATTCAATAAATGTATTTACCAACTATTATCATATAAACACGGCTTAAGGGGAAGGCTACGAATAAATACAAAAATCAGTTTATTTACATATATATATTAAAAGATTGATTAACACCAAAAAAAGAAGGGTTAGGGTTAAAGTTTTAAGTTTTTTAATAAAAAAGAAAGCTCTTTGCTTTTGTTTACAAACAAAATGGACACAAGTATTTTGACGAATTAAAATATCGTGAATATTTTAGTTTAATTCTCAAATAGCTGAAAAAATATTGTTGCTCAGTTTTTTTGTTTTTTTCATTTAACAAACTTAAAAATACGAAAACAAATATTTAATTATTTCATGTGTTGGCATAAATTTTTTGACATGTATTTAATAATAAGAGCACAAAATTATGCATAAAAAAATGAAGTAATCAACCAGTATTTAGAATATATCTATTTATGTAATTATTATTAATATTTTAAATATTTTCTTGTCTTGCAATCACTTTAAGTCTAGGCTGATTTAATATTGACCTGCTTTTATAGACCAAATATAAATATTTATCTGCTCAGTTTTTATATTAAATACAATTACTTTTACCATTTAATGGGCAGACTTTAGAAAGAATGGTTGATGGGCTGGGAGATGCAATACAAAACAAATTTAATAGGTTCAACAGCCTGGTAATAATGTTTAAGCTAATAGAAAAAAAAAATGTTAAAATACATAAGCATACAAAAAGATTTAGTTAAAAGAAAAACAAAACAATTAAATTGTGTAGTTAACTTTTACACGGCTAATTTGACATTTATTTAAATTAACTTCAATGAGAGAATTCTTTGTTTGCCATTTAAAGTATTAAAGGATATTTTTTATTTAAAAGACATTCTTCAGACGACTCGTGTAGGGCTTTTCTTTATCTAATTCTTTATCATCACGACTTAAAGTCTGCTCGATGTCTGTCGAACTGATATTCCCGTTATCTTTAATTACAAGAGTCTATTGAACCAAGTTGGCCATGTTAATACTTATATTCATATCATGTGCTTAGAGAAGTGTATTCAAATGTTTTTCAATGCTCGTGAAATTCATCAAATCAAATCAAAAGTAATAAAAAGGTATCAAGTATTACTGATAGTAAATACTCTAAAATATATATGGACATATATTAGGGTTTTTTTTTTTGATAACTATATCAACAATATTTGTTTTGAGCTTTTCCTCCCTTTGTTAACAGCTTTAATTGCCTTTTATATACTACAATGTTATTAATTGTCAAACTAGATTCAAAGTCTGCTGAAAATGAAAAAACAGCTTTTTTAAATATGTTCAAAGATAAATTGTAAAATAAATGTAAACTACCAAATTAGTTTATTTAGAAAAACACATTTTTTAACCTAAAATTAGAATTAACGAAACAAATTTTATTTGATTTTTAGCTCACTTTTACAATTAACCTAAATTTCGTTTCACATATAAATAACAAAATATTAAAATTGTCTTATTTTTAACTTTTAACTAAAATATATTTTGTATGAAAATATTTTCATATTTATTAATTTCAGCTTAATCACACAAATTGAAGAGATTCAGATTAAGTTTCCCAAATTATTAATTATTTTACACAAATGTTTTCTCTTAAGTTTAAGCTTTAAACAAGCTTTGAATAACTTTTCTTTGACCTCTTTAAAATGTTAAAAATTGAGACATGTTAATAACACATTTTGAATGGGCTCCTCTACTGGGAATCGAGCCGCCCCTTTTTTAGGGGCGTGGCCAGCAATCTGCAAAACAATTTGTATAGAATGCAGAGTCCTTTTTGTCTGCCGCCTGTGCATCCTTCGGACAATATGGCTGGCTTTTTCAAGGGAAGTATCATCGGCATGCTGCATTTGACAGTTATTAGATTAACACCTACATTGATGCCCGGGATGGATACTCGGAATTGTCGAATAGGATACTCGATTAGTCCGATGCTGGCCGCCTGAATTTTCAGCAAACAATAAAGCGAAAACACATAAAATCTCTCTCTCAACCAGACAACAACAACAACAACAACGGGGGGCAAACTGATGGACGATGTCCAGGATCGAAGGGTGTTGTTGTTGTTGCTGTTGACCAGGAGCAGCAACAAGCGATGTCAATTTCAGACAAACAACTCAGCTATATATGTAAAACTCTACTGTGTGTGTGTGTGTGTGTGTGTGTGTGTGGGTTGAATATAGATATAGATATATATATGTTTGTATGGAGGTTTGTGTGACGTTCAAGATTTGACAGCCCGGCCAACGATTGGGTTGCCCATAAAAAGGCGCTTACGGTGTGTGGCCAGAATGAAGGACGCAGGACACAGGACACAGAGAAGGAACTGGGGTTAGGTGGCAGGGTTGTTAAAAGCTGTCGCTGGCTGTTTAGATTTACGTGCCGCAGTGCAGCAATGTCAGACAGAGAACAGAGTTGGACGGAGTATTCCCATCAGTGGAGAGGTGTGACAGGCTGTTTCCTCCAGACCAACCCACGCTGCACTTTGTAACAATGCAAAAACAACACACACACACACACACACACACACACACAACACACACACTGATTGTCATCGCTGTGACTTTTTGTTAATGAAAGTGTCAGCTAGACAAACGCAACCTCAAACCAAAAGCCAACTTCGAACTGGGCCCGGCTGAAAATGCTTTTCACTTTTGGCCAATAAATTATGATCAGGACGATTTTTAGTCGTCCTAACAGCGTGTGGCATTCGTTGTCATTAAAATGTCCTGCACAGGATTGTTGGCCTTTTGTTTCAACGTCCAAAATTGGTTCGATAAAATGTGCAAAATGTTTGCTATTTTTCGGGTAATCCACAGAAATCTATTTTCAGTACAATGTCAAAATGCAGTTGATGCATTTTATCCCCTTTCCCTAACAATAATTAGCTTGCTAAATATATATTTATATTAAACTACATAAATAGATAAGTTACTAAACATAAAGCAGGCGAAAATGGAAAATTTGAATAAGTAGTATTAAAATAAGTATTAAAAAAGTTTAATGAGTATTCGAATTAGTTTTGAACTTGTTTGCTTAAGTTTAAAGTGGACAATTTTTTGGTTTTAAAAAAATAGAAAAATGCATTAGTATTTTGTTACTGGTTTAGTTAATACACCTAATCACATCTTTAACCTGTCTTAAATAAGGAATTCAGCATATTAGTTCAATTATACGTATTTGTTTTTTGCGACCCTTAAGAAAATAACCATTTGAGTTATACTGCACATACTATACTATACTATATTATATTATACTATACTATACTATACTATACTATACTATACTATACTATACTATACTATACAATACTATACTATACTATACTATACTATACTATACTATACTATACTATACTATACTATACTATACTATACTATACTATACTATACTATACTATACTATACTATTCTGTACTATACTATATATATAATACTGCTCTATATACTATTCTAAATATATACTATATTCTCAATAAATATTTATTGTAAACGAAGCTTTAAAAGAAGTCGGGTTTATTAAACGTTGGTTGAAGAAGTTAAAAGAAATCGTTACTGCTAGTTTTAGCACATATGACTTGTAAGAATAATACTAAAAAATAAAAAGGTACTGATCTTGTAAACGCAGTATGAAAGTAAATATGATAAGGAAGAAGTCCTTTAAGAAGCAATTATCTCCATTCGTAAATAAAACTTGTATCCTAAACTTCATCTGTAATATTATAGGCTACTAACAAACTTGAACTTGTCAGTCATTCCTATGTTAACCAACCAAAAATATTTGATTTTCCCTTATACCTTTCTAAATTCGACAAAAATCTTTTCATCAGGTCATCTTAACTTCTCTGTTTTCCTTAGATCAAATAGAAGGTACTGATAATTATTCCGTATTGCAGAACTGATTACCCCTTTACATTCTATTCCCCCAATCAAAGGTTAATTTTTAGAGTAGCTTCTACAAACCAAAAAACATTTTTTTATTCAAATGACAACCTCTTGAACATAAACTCTTCATATAAACCCCACAATAGGTTCATGTTGTAGATAATGTCAATTTATAGTACGACCTTTTTGGTAAAACCACAAAAACCCACAGATAATTTGTACATTTTAATCAGCGTATGTCAAGCTGAGCCACAGGTTCTTTAAAATCAGATGTTAGCTAATGCGTGATCAATAAAAGGACTCTACCCCATTTGTATGAAGCTGTACCAAATTATCGCTCCAGTTTCGTGTCAATTAACAAATGGGGCTCGTATCGCTCGGTTGGCATCTCGGATGCCTCCGGCTTATGTACGATTATCCTAAACGCTGCCAACTTAATTTACATACCGAATGAAGCTTTCGGGGTGGCGTCAGCCGCATTATTAAAACGGATAAATCGCGACGTGCAACGCGAAAGTGAAAACCTGTGCGTGGGTAATTAAAAAGTTAGCGCTCAGATGAAACCTAATTCGCATGTTGAATTTTAATTAATTAAGAGCGCAGTCAACAGACAGAGATGGAAAGACCCAGATAGGCCAAGTCACGTGTTGCCTCCCGTTCTCGCAGCCAAGCGGGGCTGAAGTAGGTTAATGCGCTTAGTGAGACAGGACTCGGTAGGCGGCAGGCAAGGACTCTGACAGACAACGTAATTGGTGGCGTTACAAAATATATTTACAGAAATGGAAATGGAAAAAGATGATAAAGTGCGCAAATGTTTGCACTTTCCCTTTACGACTCTTTAGAGACGAACCCAACCCCAACCTTACCCTCGTTCCACATCCTGTTTCCGAGGTGTTTTTGGGGTCGGCTGGCGTGTCGACGTCTTGATAAGCAAATATTACCGAAATAAAGTGTGAACATTTCTATAAATATGTAGTAGGAGAGGTCGCCCTGTAAACCGAGTAGGCCTTAACCCAGCACACTTCAATATACACTGCCCTGGCATTTGCACAGAGTAGCCCGTTCAAGCAACAACATTTTGGTCGCAGTCTCATTAACTCTTGTTCTATTCTAAAACTATTTGTGCAAGAAACCCATTTAAGTATATATATTTATTTATAACATTTTTTAGATTAACGATAAGTATGAACGACAAGAAGTGCCCGGACCTCCATGAACGAGCTACGCGCGTTCACGAACCGGGCAGAGTCTGTCGAGAGCTGCTCTATTTGCGCTCCAAGCGGGTAAGTAATCAGAGTAAAGAGAACTTCCTTTAGGTTTGGCTAGACCTGACACCCCTTTTAGGTCAAACGAGAGGTGCCTGCTTTCACTTACCAGGCGCTGCAGAAGGGCACCGTTGTCAAGCCCCCAACCAAGTGAGTCTAAGACGTCCCTTAGGTCAATTAATCAATCAATCCCTTAATGAGTCCGGCTTTAGAATCGACATATTCAAGCGACAGCCTGTCAAGGAGACCGTCTTTAAGATCTACTTCATGCGCGGCGACATTCCTGTGGCTCTGTCGGGACGCAGCAACAAGCAGGACCCCACCAAGGATCGCCCGTTGCGCTGGCACTGCACTCCCGAGGATCTCGACTATTGCTACTATCTGCCCATCTTCCTGGACGGGCTGGCGGATATCGACAGCGATACGCGCCTCCTGGCGGTCAATGCAGCCGTCGATCTCATCATGCGCCAACCTCACAAGGTCCTGCCCGTGCTGCCCAAGCTGATTCTGCCGCTCAAACGCGCCTTCCAGACACGCGACAAGGGCATCATCATCTCAGCTCTACAGGTTCTCCAGCTGATGGTGCGATTGGGTTAGTCACAGTTCCCTTCCCCCCTTAATACTCGTTCTAGTCTGGTGCTTTGACCCTGTAGGACCCTGCGTGGGACAAGCTCTTGTGCCCTTCTATCGCCAACTGTTGGCCGTTTGCAATCTGTACAAGAACGTCAATGTAAATCTGGGCGAGGGCATCGATCCGGATCGCAGCAAGCGCATTGGCGACGTCATCGAGGACACCCTGAAGCTGCTCGAGTTCTGTGGCGGTCCCAACGCCTTCATCAACATCAAGTACATGGTCCCGACCTACGAGAGCAGCGTCTTTCCACGCTGCCAGGCTGCCGATGGCAGAAATTCTGAAGAGAGTAAGCATTGACGAAAGTTCATGTTCCTTTGGCGTTGACCTAACTGGTTTCGGTTCGGTTGCTTAGGTTATTTCATTTCAATGCAAATTATCGTCAATTAGGTTCGAAATTTTATGCAATTATAAATCAGTTTTTGGTTTGAGCCCAATGCTATGCTAAGCAATTGTGATTTTTTTAAATGCTTTTCTATTACATTGTGGAAGACAAGGTAGTTGAATTGAAGAGTTTGCTATAGTCACTGTAAAAGAAACCTTCACATGGGTTTCGTATAAAGGTCTTAAAGCAGGCTAGATCTTAGATCTTACTAGGCTTGCTTTTGGTCATGGTTTAGTATTTACTTATAGTTATAGTTCATTTATTTATATTTATACCTTCTTAAATAGGCACATGTCTTATGTCGAGTGCTCTTTAAAATTGATTTGAACTAGTGATACCTTAACTTAATCTACTACAATTAAATCTTCTTTATACTATTTATTCTCTTGTAACTTAGGAAGAAATAAGCTTACATAATTTCCTTGGTAGCTTTACTTTTACAGGCACAATTGAATTTTTACTTAACTAAACTTTATTTGTTAAATGTTTCTAAGAATCTCTCTCTTTTCCTCTTTCAAAAGACTTTCTTTTGTGGAATTGTTTGTATGGGTTCCAAACTGGAATTTTTAAACCAATCTTTGTCCAGCTTTATACTCTTCAGTTTCCATATCACTCTTTCAAAAGAATTACTTCTGTGGAATGGTTTATATATAAAACGTATAGAACTCTCCCAACATTCCCTTAGCTTTACCCCCTAGTCCTGCATTGAAGTCCCGCCATCTGTTAGCGATTCTTTACACGAATGATAAATGCCTAATTAATTTTTAATTTGGAAAACAAGCAGACACTTTTCAACAATGAAATGCGAGGCCGTAAATAAAAAGCTCATTACAATAAATCATAAAGTGAAAAAGTGAAAATTGTTCAATTTCTGTTTAATGGAATATCCATGTAGAGTCTAAGCAGAGGGTGTGTCCTCTTCCTGCCAGCCTGTCTGTGTCTGCCTGTCTGCCAGTCTGCCTGTCTGTGTCTGTGTCTGTCTGCCTTATCTGGCCAAAATCAAGCATTTGGGCCACACACTCAACTTAACTTGTGACTGCTGCTGCCGGCACTTTTCCCAAATCGAAGAACGAGGCACGCTCTAAAATTAATTTCATTAAATTGCCGAATGAAAATTGGGGGCTGGAAATTGTGGCCATTGCGGCGGCTTCTGTTGCGCTTTTCAGCGTAATTAAGGACGAGCCGGCATAATTTTGAAAAACAAATCTTGTTATCAACAGCTTTTGGTTGGTCAGCCAAAGCAACCCGCCTGGACTGGATTGTGGTGCGTAGATAAAAACCTGCCAAGTGTTGCAACTCAATTTGCCCCCGCCACGAACCAAAACGAACCGAACCGAACCAAACCAACCCTCCGGATTGGTTCGTTCCACCACACAAGTTCTTAATTCACTTTTTGGGTTGAACGTTCGTATTTTATTTTTTTTTTTTAATCTCCTGCTGTCGGTAAATCAAACAGTTCCCCTGGGTGCAGCGTCACTTGACGACCCACCCGGCCAGATAAATTGCATTTGGCCAGAGACGTAGCTGGAGCGAGTGAGTTTTCCACCGTTTTCCACCGTTTTCCACGTTTTCATTGTGCCGCTTAAAACGTTTTGACATTTTTACGCAGCTTTTGAATCAATTTTTATTGCGTCTCAACGAGAGAGAATTTCTCGCCGGGGCAAAGGGTTCGCCGCGGGGCGCCAAACTTTGATTTAGGTAACAAATTTGAGACTTGAATTCCACTTGGCACAACTTAAGTCCAATATGCCCAGGAGAGCATTTTCCCTCATATGCATTCAGTGCTGGTTGTGTCCAGGAGTCTGGAAATTGCTTTAATATACCGGAAATTGCAGGCGAGTTGCATAAATTGACACTCAACGCCCCCGCGGGGCACAACTCAATGTAACAACCCTAAGACAGAGATGACGTATATACCACTTTTCTCTATCTAACCAACCTATTTTTTATTTGGTTGATAACAGCTATATATTTTTTATAGTATTTTTGTATAACCAACTGACGTTAGTTGCGATAAGGCATTGGCAGTGAAAAAACTGGGCTAAATATAATTTGTAGTATTGATAACATTTTATTTACTATAAAATGGCAATGATAGATCCTACTTGATCGCTAACGATCAAATAATAATCTTATCGATACTTTATGAAATATCGCTGCTGATTAGCTTAGATTAGATTATATATTATATACTTCTTGTTATCGTTTTCTTATCGATACTTTATGATCACAAGCTGGCAAAACAATTGGAACAAACCAATACGCGCTTACGGCCTTACTGTTTTCTTGTTGGGTCTTCGTACACCTGTTTTTCCACAATGTCTCTACATCACTTTACAATTCTCAGGCTCTTGCTGCCACACATTGCAACGCTCACACACGCACACTCTGCGTCACGGTCTCTCTCAGGACCCACATAGCCCTGTAAATGAGTTCACATTGTACCACACCCTCCTATAACCTTACGAGTGGCCTCAATCGGCGGATCTCTCGCAAGTCTATGTCTGTCCATCGTCTAACATAAGCACAGCAGAGAGTCTGAGTCGCAATCCCGACGACGCTTCACTGGACTCGGGGACTCGGGATTCGAACTCACGATCTCCTGCTTGCTGCTTACTAGACAGGCACTTTAACCAACTAAGCCCCCCCCCCCCCCCCCCCCTCCCTGCTACACATGCAGCTACGACATATACATATACAAATAATATATATTCAATGAAGCAAACAGATAATTATGCATTTATTTTAACTACTAAACTGTTGTTTATAAAAAAATTAGAATTAAGCCGGTGATTGACCCGACACATTCAAAATGATTAATAACGGGTATATTGGTTTAGTGCAAGTGTATGGAACAGGCAAGAGAAAGCAGCTCATTAAGTATATATATTCTTGATCGGAAACACAAGCTGATCTATCTATGATCTGTAAGTCTGTATAAAAGCAGCGTTTTTGGATATTACAGCAAGCTACAGAGTTGATCTATTTATCTATAGACTTTACTATTTAGTACCTAACTTAAGTGTCTTCATCTTTTTGATAACTTGCCACACTTCATTAATATCAATCACAATATATATGAAGTTTGGCTTTGGATTAAGTTCTTAGAAAGACTTTAATAACTAAATTGTTTGACTTTTAATCCCAGCTTCCTCTTATGTAATATTTGCTCTTTTAATATACTCAGACTTTTGCAAACAAAATTTTTAATATATACTAGATATATTTAGTTTGCACATATATATCTTATATATATTTAGTTTGCACATAGCTCATTAAGAATCTAGTTTAGGCTTTAAATATAAATAATAATTTATTTTCAATTAATTTATATTTATTTAATTTATTTTATATCTCCTAGTCAGGTACACCCATCTATTGACGAATCTATTTATATTAAATATAATAATTATAATATATATAAATAATTATATATAAATAAACATAATATCTGGGAACTGAAAGTTAAATCTTTTCAGTTGAAAAAAAAACCACAGGATCATTTTTTCTATATATGCATAACATAAATTTTTTAATTTTATAAACACCCTAACCAATTATTGTTAAATTATCTATTGTCTAAAAAGACTATTATATAATAATAATGATTAAAATATTGTTTTAATTTCATTTTGACATTTTTAATTGATCGAATTTTGGTTTATATATTTAGATGGTGTGACATTATTATTTAAAGATTTATATATTTGGAATTGAAAATTTAATATTAAAGGATTAAGGACAATTTTTGATTACAACCTTTCTATCTACAGTTTAAGCCCTGTTAACAGACTTCAGATTTTGCCAGACAAATTATTAAGCTGACTAATTGATTGTTGCAATCCTTTCACTCTACTTAATTGAAGAAAATGAATCCGAGGCTTTTCCTAAAGCCGCCTGTGTTCGAATTCAGACTCCATTTGACATTTCAGTTGGCTTCAA
Organism: Drosophila lacertosa; assembly: GCA_004143845.1. NCBI lineage: Eukaryota > Metazoa > Arthropoda > Insecta > Diptera > Drosophilidae > Drosophila > Drosophila lacertosa. The sequence goes on along the minus strand of SCDZ01000554.1, from coordinate 24,029 downwards.
GGATACTTTGACCATAATGTTTTAGGCAAATCGAGAGCAAGGTTCCTTCTGGCATATTTAGCGGCAACCGGAATCCCTGTTTATCCAGTCACGACCCGGCATAATAAGTCCGGCTTCTCGGAGCTCGCAGCTGCTCACAATTCGCGAATCGAAATTATCACCAATTTGCAGTCATCGAAATCCAATTACGGGGCGTGTGTGTGTAACCCCGGGACCAGGACAATGCTGTGTCCTGGCCATATGCTGGGCCAAAACGGCTGCGAGGAGACAATAATCGGATTAGGTTTGGCTGGCCTCGCCAAAAACATAATTTGCGAGAAATGTCACACGGCGACTTATTTTGCAATTTGCGAAATGGAAACGAGGCGACAATCGAGTGGCTTTTAAAGGGGAGGAGTGGAATGAGAAGGAGGAGGAGGAGGAGGAGGAGGATGTTGGGCAGGTTGTAACAACGCACTAAATCATGCATGTCAAGTCGAGTAGTTGTCGTCTCTATCAAACCCATCATAATCGCCGACGCGTACGCATCATTATCGGAATCGAACTCGGACCCTGGTCCCTGGTCCCGGTCCCTGGTCTGTCCAGGGGTTGAACTTGTCTCTGTTGTTGTTTAGTTCCGGCAGGCGACAGATGCAGCCGACGTGAGTCTGTGTTGGCAACCACAAGCGGCTCTGCCCCCGGCAACCCTGCGAGTGTCCTCGGCGCGTCCTGTCACTGCTCATTGTCAGCTAAGTGCCGGGCCAATGGGGCGGAGTTGATGGCCCGCCAGCTGGAGCGGTTTTGTTTCCAACAGGAGCACATTTTCATTTTCAAGGGCCCTAAACCAACATTTTTTTGCTCTCGCAAAGCAAACCTGCTCGCCTTCAACGGGAAGGTGGCTAAAGAAACACTGGTTGCACAGTGGGATGAACTATATGGTAAATTGTACGAAAAAAGTATAAATTAAATGTAAAAGATTTTTGTTTGATTTGAAAAAAAATAGTTAAGGAGAATTTAGGTCTTTGTTCCTTATCTGTTAATCTGAGCTCCAAATGATATCGATATAGTTTTAATTGCCTTTCATCATTTGTTTAGATCTGCATATAAAGATATTTATACATATGCTCATTTAGTATTGACTGTTAAATGCCACGCCCAATATTTATTAGCTATATGCAATAGTTTTAATAATCATGATAAGAAAATTCAGTATAAAGCAATCGGCATAAGTTAGATATAGTTATATGTAAACTTGAGTGAAAGTTGAACACTTTAATAAGTTACTTAAAGAGCCAGTTAAGAGTCGACATTTATAAATAAATTTAATTTTAAAAATTTACTTCTTTAATCTATTTGCTTTACAAATGTCTCAACTCAATTCTTAAAATACACAAAAATAAACAAAATTATTGAAAACGTTTTTAAGTACGAAAACTTTATAATTCTATTTAATTACTTTTTTATAATTTATTTATTGATTTATAATTGACTAGTTTTTTCTTCTCATAAGAAGTTCATAACGTACTTAAAGAACCATCTAAAAGTCGAATTCATAAGCCTTAGTAAATTTATTTATAAATAAATTTAATTTTAATAATTTACTTCTTTAATCTATTTGCTTGCCAAATGTGTTTACTAAATTCGTAAATTGCACATATAAAATCAAATTTGTGAATAAAGCAATATTATTGAGAACGTTCTCAAGAACAAAAACATGATTTATAATAAACTAGTTATTTTCTTCTTCTAAGAAGTTCAGTTATTTTTATTCCGATCTTAAAAAGTTATAGAACATTTCAATCATAAAATCATATTCATCATTAAAATCATAAGAATCATCTTTTAAATATAATATAGTTAATAAATTAACTACATTATTATTTTTTACTATGTATGTTCTTCTTGTAATATGTTACGTGTAACTTTTAATCTTTTAGGAGCTCTTATTTTAAGAATGATCTCAACAGGATATGCATACATTATTATTTTTTAATCCTTAAGATCTTTTCCAAGACGGCATAAAGTTTAAAATAGGGCTATATATGCTTGCATCTATGTTTGTTTGTTAATTATTATATTGGTTCTTCTTACAAGAGGATTTGTTGAATTGAATTGAATTTGAGTGCTTAACTTTTCGATTGGGAAAAAAGATTTGATACATTTTGCACAGGCAATATAGGTTTGTGGATATTTGTGGATAACTTATTAAATAGGATGTTGAAAATTATAAGATAAATTCAACCACATTAAACCATTAAACCTATCTTCAACCATTTATAACCCTTTTGCCCTTTGTTTATTTTATATGTTTTGTAAGCATTTGCAATCGCTTTGCAACCACTGTGCTTGACTGTGCTACCCACTGTGGCAGCAACCGCAGCGACAGCGGGGCGGCTTTGTGTGCAACGATAAGACGCAAGCAGCGCAGTCGGCGGCGAGTTTGTGGCAGCAATGAAATCAGCAGCTAGCTTCCGCTGCACTGCAGGACGGGGTGTGAATCAAGGATGCGAATCTAGGGTGAGGATGAGGCTGAGGGTGGGGGTGGGGGTGGGGGATGAAGTCGAGGGTGACGACGCTCGACAACAATAAAAGCAAATTCAATGCGTTTCGTGATAATTTCGCATAGAGAAATGAGAGCAGAGAAGCCAAAGCCATAAACGAGCAAATAATAAAAATTTTATATCAGCAAAAGCGGTACAAGAAAATAAAATATTATAATAATACAACAGCCGCTATAAATACATATACATATATATATATTTATATAGTGGGGAAAAACATGAGTGTGAATAGTCAATGAGTGTTAAAGGTGGGTGCCTGTGGGTGACTGGAGGGTGGTTGAGCTGGTTGTTGTTGTTGGTGGTGGAAATCAAACGGCAACAATGCAATCAAAATTTACGTTTCCTTTACCTTGCTGCAAATTTAGTTATTGTCTAGACTCGGGAGCGGGACCAGAATTTGAGTTCGAGCTCGAGGGAATTGTTTGGGCCATAATTTAATTCAGCTGGCCCATTATTTCATTAGTTGAGCGTCAGGCAATGTTAAATGCTTTTGGCAGCTAGACGCATAAATTTGTATATATGTATACATATATATTTCGATTTTGATTTTGCCATTTTAATTGTTTGTAAACACACAAAACTGGCCTTTGTCCTTTGTACTGTGTCCTTTGGCTGTCTGCCTGTCTTTGAGTCTGCCTTTGTTGGCCAAACATGTCGTATCTTTGTATCTTTGTATCTGTATCCGCACAGGCTTTCAACGGCATTTGTGCTTAGTGTTTGTGTGGTTTGTGTAATTAACATTTATGGCAACTATCTGGCAGTAAAATGCCTGCTTCCGATAACACAAACTTTCCCAGATTTCGCAAACCAAAAAATGTGTAAAACAAATGTTTTTGTTTACGCAACTTCCGTTTGTCAAACCGCAATTTTGTAGCTCAAGAAGCTACTTAAGATAAAGTCAACAGAGTATTTCACTGTGTACTGCAACATATCCAAACTAGCCCTTCAATTATCTACGCATTATCTAAAATGACGTATCAGTAATTATTCAATGAGTCAGTTGAGATTAAATGGTGTTTACACTCTTAATGACTATAGCTCAGTCAGTAATACCCATAATCACAATGTTCTCACATATATGTACATATATTTTTGCATATATGTATTAAAGAATGCAAGCTCAAAAAAAAGCTTGAATTAATCTTTCCTGCTTCTTCCTGATTTGATTTGTGTGGTGAAAATAACATTCGTTTCAATTTAAATTTACGAACATAAAATCAGACAGAATTTCTATATTATTTTAAGACAGTGTATTTATATATACATATTTAAGTATATTAGGTATATATATAAATATATAGTTTTATACACATATTCCTGCACATATCAGTGCTAAAGGTATATAAAGAAATATGTAAAATAATAATATAAAATAAAATATAAAAAATACATAAATAACAGCCTGAATATTTTTAATTCTGTTTTAATTTATTTTAAATGAATTTTTATACGATAAGTTTAAAATTATATATATATTTAGTATTTACATCTTATTCCATAAATGCTCCTTTTTTGTACTATGTGGAAAAACTCACATTGTTATATTTTTATATATTTAATAGTGGCAAATTTATTAATTTAAATTGATTTTTACCATCAAATCTAATTACTTTTACAATTATTGTGTACAAATAGGTTAAAATTATATAAAATTCAAATAGTATGTTATAATAATTTTGAATTCACACATTTTATAATTTGAGATTTGAAAACTTAAATTTCTGCACAAATTGGCTGAAATTGTTTATAAATATTTTTTAAAATAAAAATAAGTAACTGTGTAGTAAACTAATATAAAAAATAACTAATTCGAATTTTGAGAAACTTCTGAGCTATTCTAAGTTACTTTTAGCTCAAAGATAAAACTTTTGAAATTCGAATTAAAACTATATATATAAATTGGAATATAAAAAATATTTATATAATACAAACAAAATAAAAAGAAATAAAGTATGTTAAATAGCAATATACATAAATATATATATTATCTTAAGAAATTTTTTTTCCATAATTTTATTTAGGCATACTGTCTTTATTAAGATAAGCTTGTATTATAATGTTTTTTTATTCCTTTCGATGGATTTTATTTTTCTGTTATTTTATACATAAACTTAAATTAAACTTATGTTATTTTTTATTTTTTTTATTAATGAAATATATAAATGGTTTAAAGGTTAAGTGTACTGTTACTAAACGGGGTAGCTTAAACAAACCAGAAATAATAGACAGAATAATTAAGTAATTAGGCAAAACTAATACAAATGTTGTATTTTACAAATTTTAAATTATGAAATTGGTCCATTGAGTGTTAAACGGATATGTGTTGGTTTTTTAAAATTAGGGGATCAGGAAGTCAAGACCCGTTAACTAACTTTCAATTTCAACTTAGACTATTGACTTAGTCATGCTGTAGTTTAGTGTTGGTATATTTTCTACTTAATATATACAACTGGACATTCTTAAGCATGAAGAATTTTAATTATGCCCAAAAGTATGCAACGAAATAATTTAAGCTGAATTCAAATAACTGAGCATTGTGGGTATTGCGTAAAGCTGAGAATTGTGATTATGCAAGAGAACGAAGAGTGGCGCCGCACTTGAACTTAGCCATGCCACACTCGAGTGAGTCGACTCTGTGCGGCAAGTGCAACATAAATGCATAGAGACAATGAAAATTAAGTTGCAAAACTTTATGCAAATGGAAGCCAAAGCAAAAGATGCCAGAAGAACGTGGACGGGCGACGGACTGAGATTAAATGCAGGTCTGTGGCAAAAGTATATTAAAAATGTTGACAACGAGAAATCCATCTGTTTAATGGAAGCACAGTCCAAGACCATGGTCCACACCACACATGTGGCTTAGATTGTGGGTGTGTCGCGTTCGCCTCTAATCCGCCCAGATTACAAAAGAGTGCGGCCAAGTTGGGGCAAACAACAATCGCAATCGCAATCGCAATCGCATCCCCATTAAAAAGGAGATGGAAGAAAGTCCTGGCGTCCAACCACCCTGGGCTGCAACTATTATGCTTGATAAATTCGAGATTAAAGTGCATTTGCAGTTGAGCACGGGCCAGGGTAAAGGACATAGGACAAGCACGGGCTGGTCATCAAATTTATGGCCATACATTTGCCAGCACTTGGCCCCTTTTAATTATCACACGTAATGACAGCAGCAAATGCAATTGCTAATTAATTGCCCCAGCCAGCGGCCAGAGCCAAAAACCCGGGCCAAAAACTAAAGAGCCCCTTTTGGCCAGAAAGGCGCGAACGGAAAATTTATGGTCCTTACATTTGTTTGGCTTGACATTATTATTCCAACATGTGTGTGAGAGTGGTTTTTGTGGGTGCTGCTGACAAATGGAGGATTTGGATTAGCTTTGGAGCTCAACTTGAACTTGAATGTGTTTTCTTTTCTTTTTTTTTTTTGGTGGTTTTGGCGGCTAATGAAGATAATCGTTAGCCACAAAATATAATTGTAATCGCTGGCGCATGATTAACGATGAATAGACCCAAAAAAGAAGAAAAAACACAAACAAGATACAATAGAATCTTTAAGATACATATACTCGTATGTACGTTCAGCGGAAACTTCACTGAAACAATAACAAAAGATGCCAGCCAAACGATTACGAGCAATTTAGCCAAGGGTAGGGACAGGGGATGGGGGGCAGGTAAGAGGGGGGGAGGGGCCCCTGCAGTTGCAGTCGAGCTCAGCGACTCACTTAGGGGGCCCAGTCGAGATGTTATCTTAAAAAGCTCAAACGTCAACATCAGAACAACTAACAAGAAACAGAAACAGAAACAGAAACTGAAACTGAAACTGAACAGTTGGCTAGTTAATTTTTTTTAATGAATCTCGGCAGATATTTGAAATCGGTTTGCTGTCGCTTTATTTTTTTAGTCGTTTGTCGGCGGTTTTCAAGTGCGCACATGAAACGCGCTTCGTTCTACTCAAAAATCCCATAACTCAAGTGTATTAAAAACAGCAAAAAAAAAATAAAAAAATAAATAAATAAACCAAAACAACTCTAAAGGCATCAAAACAATTTTTTGTGTGTGAAATGTTCCTGAGCTCTGTTGCCTATTTGGGATTATGCTGCTGCTTTCTGTTGACTCATCTTCATGGCGGACAAGGTTGCAAATTGCTTTCTTAATTGCGTTTTTACCAATTAGTCACATGTTTTTTTTTGTTGCTGTTCTCGATCTGAATAGAACACCCACGTCAAGCCAATTGATATTTGGGAACTTTCGCGGAACTAGCCCGAAAAAAGTTCAATTTGAAATTCCCCCTTCAAGGTGAAGGAACTTGCGAAGTGAAGTTTTCATTAGTTCACGTGATTGACGTTAGACATGAAATCAGATTGCTTAAGTCATATAATAGATCCCTTAAATAACTGACTAATAACCTGATCACATGTAGAGATAAACCTAGAGGAAACCTTATATACCTATTCTAGTTAAACCTATTTTACTTATAATCAGATACATTTTAAATGAAGAATATTCCTATTAAACCTTTCTTACTTCTACTTATCGATTCATTATTTTTCTAACTTGTCTGCAAGTCAATCAAAAACTATTCCAAGTTCAAGGCTCGAACTAAGGATTACCTTTCTGGGTTCTGCTTTGGATCCTAGTTCTACAAATGATTTATGTCAAGCCTTGACCAGTCACATTATCCTAAGCCTTAACCATAAATTAAATAAATACGCTTCTTTTAGTTTATCAAACGTAGCCAATTAAAAAGATAAGCTTAAAAGAATTTATGCTTATAAAAAAAAGGGATTCGGATTAAGGTTCAACTTATATTCTACTCAGGTTAATTGGTGCTGCCGAAACCTCCTTCTATTTTCCTATTGATTCGTTTTAAGAACCAGTTTGCAGCTTAATTTTTATTTAAATCAAAGTTCATTTTCATATCATGGATAAAGTCTAGTCTTCAATTGCTTTAGTAGCTCAATTAGAAAGAAAAGCACTTCATTTAGTGGCAGTTGAATCTTAGGTTTACCGTCTAAATCCATTTATCATATTGGTCTAATTAGACATTAATAAAACTACAGTTTACTATTCCACCCAGCTTAAGATTCTAGTTCTTCACAGAAGCTTTCCTTGCTTTTAGATCTTAATTAAAAAGGCAACTATTTTAAGCTGGATCAACCTAAGGCTTAGCTTCTTAGTCTATCCGACTTATTACATTAATTGGTTCTAACTTGAACTATAGTTACCCTATCCAACCCAATGGCCGATTACAGTTCTCGAGGGAAGCTAACAACTTCCATATCACTTCAGTTCAAGTCAATCCACCCGAGCATCTGGTCTAAACCCATTTATAATCTGCTCGTTAGCGAGACAAGCTTTGCATACTGAGCGCTGCAATTAAATGTGGTCAAAGTGCGACTAATCCACTCGATGGAAGGAGGGGGAGGGGAAAGGGAAGGGATTTGGTTCAGTCAACTGAGAGATGCATCCATAAATAAGTCAGCGTGAGCTAATTGCGCTACTTACAGAAGCCACGCTCCAGTTAACCAGATGTTTGAGGATGGGGATGGGGTTGGGGAGGTCGAAGTGTTTACATAACTTAAATGAAATTTCACTGTGCTAAATCTAATTTCTATGCTAAACCGGAAAACAAACAACACGTAACCAGGTCAGGCGAATAAAGTGTCGTCCAAGCTGGATTTCGATGACACGGAGAGCAACAACAACAGCAACAACAACCAGACCGGAGTGCCAGTTATAATCGGACAGGGACAGGGACAGGGACAGGGCCAGCAGGGTGGCTATGATCCTGGCACAGGACGTGCGGGAAGTGGAGGTGGGCAGGTGAACAGTGGCAATCGGCCAAAGATACACGGCGTGCGTGTTACCGTCGATACGGGCGATGGGCAGCAGCAAACGAAAGGTAATTAAATTTTTGGCTCAAAGCAAATGAGACTTAACCCAAAGAGAACTTTCAAAAAAACAAATACAAAAACAAGCAGAGTCCAAGGAGAGCGTCGAAATTACGGACTTGGGTAAACACAAGAAACGTGTGGGCATCCACACGGACATCACATTCGAGATTACGGCCGAGGGGGACGCAAATGAGACGAGCTCGGCACAGCAGCAGGGCGAGAAGGGTAAGTCCAAGGATTCAATCGGGCCGCTTTCAGTCCAACTGCAAGCATGTTTCTATTCGCTCCAGAGGATGCCAGCGTGCCCATCTACAAGGGTCGTGCCAGCAGCAGCGACCCCAAGCACAAGTCCCGCCATCCCCACGATCCCAAGTCGCAATGGAATCCCAACTTCTCCAGCGAACATCGCGGCTACGATGGCAACACACGAACGGGCTCCCGATCTGGCTACGGACTGGGCTCTGCTTCTGGCGCAGGCGACTATTACCCCCAGTATTATCCCCAGCATGTCTACACCAGCGGCGGCGGCGGAGGAATTCCGAGTAACGGCGAAACCTGGACGCACTACGTGCCCGTGTGGACTACGGAGCGTTCGCCCCACGAGCAGGGCCAGCTGCAGCGACGACCCAGCTGGAAGCCCTGCTACTGCATGTCCTCCTACGATGCGGACTACCGAGGACGTCGGGACAGCAAGGGCATCAGGAAGGCGATAGTCAAAAGTCACGTTACGCACGTCGATGGCAAGTTGGAAAAACCGTTCTCCTGAGAAAATTGACCCACGCGAAAAGCGTAGTTACGAATAAATGAGTTGACCTTGTGAACAGTTAAACAATTGTTGTATCTTTTACTATTTCTATCGTCTTTCACAGGGTCTAATTAGTTGTGGGTGGAAAGATTGATCTTAAAAAGTATATCCTATAGTCAACAAGACCTATCTCTCTCTCCCCCTTGGTGTAATGCACTTAGCTAATCTAGTAACCTAGTAGTTATTTCCCCAAATCATTCACTTTATTTCAGGAACTAATCTTAGCATGAAAGGAAAGAAGGTTAATTTCACCTCAAAAACTATGCAGAAGGGTCTCTCTCTCTCTAACTTTCTCCCTCTCATTCTCTCTCTCTCAAGGTTAAATGGACCTCATGGAGAATGCTCTAAGGCAGTAGCCCAGACTGTCACTTAGGATCTATTAAGCTGTTATATTGTGTGATTCTAAAGGAGTTTCGACTAATTCCATCATTTTATTACAAAATTAAACTTGACCTAAGATCCTTATTCCTCCTCTTACTGTAATTTTCCATTGAGTTTTATTAGTTGTATAAAGAAAGTTCGCTTATATGGTCTCAAAGGTATGTTCCTACTAGACCTCCAACACTCCCCCGTAAGGTCTATGATAGTATATTATATTTTGTTGGAACTTCGCTTAAACCAGTCTTTATTGCAGGTTTTAACTTGACCTGAGAGCCTATTCCAGAATCAATCCCTGATCAAACCACAAAAAACAAATTATTTTTAATATGTAAATGGAAATCGTTTTATTAGCTTAAGCATGTTGAAAGTTGTTGAGTACGACTATTCTGTGTGTGGTGTGGCAGTGAGTGCTGAGCGTTGCAGCTTAGGAGTGAACACTGTAGGTGCTCACCTTGCCGTTGTCATCGACGGAGGCGGTGGCTGCATTGTAGCCGAACTGTTTGCCATTGACATTGTAGTTCTCGCTCTCGCCAGTGGCCAGATCCTTGTAGTTCTTCACATGTCCATCCGAGTCGAACTAAGTGAATGAAAGCCGATCTCAAACAGGGAAAAAAGGGACAAGTGCTGCCTTGTTACTCACCTCAGATTGGGAGGACCACTTGGATTGCTTCTCCCACTGTTTGGTCTGATAGCCGCTGCCGGCACCGCCGACGCCAGCGTTGGCGCCAAAGTTGCCCGAGCTGGCCAGCTGCTGTCCACTGGTGAGACCCGAGGAGAGACCCGTGGAGAGACCTGAGGAGAGTCCCGTGGAGAGACCCGAGGAGAGACCCGTGGAGAGACCCAATCCATAGTTGTTCTGTGCATTCAGCTGGCTGTTGCTGGATGAGCCGCCCAGCAGGGAACCGCTCAGGAGGGAGCCTGACAGAAGGCTGCCCGCATTCATGGAGGTAGCCGAGTTCAGGGAACTGCCCGAGCTGTAGCCATAGTTGGAATTCGTGTTGTAGGCGTTCGCACCGCCCAACTGCACCTGGTTGGCATGGGCCAGGCCGGCACCGCTGCTGAGCGAGGCGCCGCTGGCCGCCTGCTGGCGAGCATTGATCTGAGCCTGACTGATCAGCTGATGCAGCTGCGAGCTGCCGCTGCCAAAGCCGATGCCGCCCGCCTGACCCGCATTGAGAACAGACTGTGCGCCCGAACGATGTCCGAAGTTGTTGTCGAAACCCACGTGCTGGTTGACCTTGAAGGCCGAGTTGGTGCCGAAACTGGAGCCCGTGTTGGCGCCGTAAGTGTAGCTGCTGGTGGGCTGCACGTAGAGCTGAGGTGCCGACGCAGTCGTTGTGATCTTGTGCTTGTAGTATTGCTCGGAGGTGCCCGCGGGCTGAGCGACCTGGACATACTGCACTCTTGGCTGCTGCTCCACCGTGCGCTCCACATGCTCCACGTACTTCTGGGCGCCACCGGGCACCGTGTAAACCACCTGCTGTGGTGCGCTGGACACGATATGCTCGCGACGCAAATACTCCACGTTGCCGCCGCTGGTCACAGGCGTGGGCAGGGCCACAGGTGTCTGCAGCAAGCGGCTGCCACCGAAGTTGACCTCGGTGCCGGCGTTGTTGGCATCCGCGAACTCCACATTGGAGGCCACATTGTGCGAGCTGGCGGCATTAAAGTTGGCGCTCTGGCTAGCCTGGAAGGCGGAGTTCGTGGAGAAGGCGCTGTTCGAGCCGAAGGATGCGCTGTTCTGTGCCCCAAAGCCAGCCGCATTTGTGGCGCCAAAGGCGGCTCCACCGCCAACGCTGCTGCCGCTGGTCTCGGCGCCGTCAACAGCGCCCACCGAATCGTAGGAGCTCTCCAGGGCGCCCAGGTAGGCAGTGCCGGCGCCGGCGTCGAGGCTGCCACCGCAGCTGCTGCAGCCGCCACCACCGGCGGCCAGATTCGCATTGGCGCCCACACCGAAGCCAGCCGATCCGCCAGAAACGTAACCGTTCGAGCCGTAGGCATTCTTGCGAGCCGTGTCGATTGCCTGCTGATGGGCACTGTAGTGGCTAAAAGGGGCAATCAGAGGGATCAATTAGAGCTTATCTGACTTTTTGGGGGTAAGCCCCTTCAGTGTGCTTGGTTTTTTTTTTCAGCCAGATCAGTTTGGATTTTTAGTACCGTGTTGCCAATTGGAAAATTTCGTTTGTGTCAAGCACAAAATGAACTCTACAATATTCGCCACAAGGCACTTACCGACTGTGGAAATCGTCCCGTTTGAGTCTTGGCACACAAAATAAATCAGTTGAAAGGTTATTTTTAATTAATGCTCCTGCCACAAAGATCAACTTACCTGTTTTGGAAATCTACAAGGGAGACAAAAGTTATTTATGATTAGAATCGTGCTGATCTACTTTGTATATATATATATGTATGCTATATATTCTTAATTCTTATCTCGACACATGCGTTGCACAATTGTTAATTGAAGGGAAAATCGGGTGTTTTTTTTTTCTTCTTATCAGCAAACGGATTGTGCAACGTCAGCAGGATCTTTTATTTATTTGTTTGTTTGTTTTTCGATTTTCTATTTTCTTTTATCACAAGGAGCTCGTTTACCTGCACAGACCGCACCCAGGCACAGGGCCAGCACCAACAATGATCTCATATTGAGTTCTGTTTTATATATTTTTTAATATTTTCGTAACTTTAACCGTGCGAGAACCGCGCCTGAAATTGTACTAATGGGTGGAAACGCTGGGAAGGCGCTTTAAAAACCCAAATCGAGTGGCCCAGACGATGATTGATAAGAGCTGAGCTCTAATCGCTGATCGCTTCTTGACCTAGAGAGCTTGCCATTGGGCACACCAGATAATGGATGCTGTTTAAATATATATATTATTCAAATAACATATAGAATGGAATTGGTGCAGAAATCAATGATGAAAGTAATTGCCACATAAATACATACACACATAAATTAATTACCTTGTAGGCAACTGATATGAATTGTTGTCGTGTCGAAACCTTGGCATCCACATACCACATACATAAGTTGCCATGTACAGTTATATATATATATTGTATATAAACATATACTTAGACATTGACCATTGATTAAAACATTAGAAAACTTGAATTTGTTCAATATATGCCAGCTTCATGGGGTGGGGGAATACACACAATTTGCTAAATCATATATAGTATATATTAATATATATAATATTACGTATACACACTTTAAATTAGTTTTCACTGATACTAGAAGAAAACACGTAATTTAATTGTTGTTCAGCTTTTTTGTTTTTGCTTTTTTTTCAGTGTAATAAACAAAGTTTTAAATACTCAAAAATTGATTAAGCTTAATAGATTTGCGGAGAATTCCTTTAAACTTACAGTTTGGTAGCTAAATAAAAATATTGAATAATATTTGCGTATAAAGAACTGTTTTAACTAATAATATTCGCATTTATTTAAATTATATTGATAACTTTAATGCATAAATAAATTTATTAAGTTTAAATAATTAATATTAAAAATGCATTACAGATAATTTGTTTTTAATCCTTAATCTTCCCTTAGCTTCATTTTAGTAACAAATGTAAATAAATATAATAAAAAATATTTAGCCTGAAAGACAGTTTTAATTACATTTTGGGCTTCAGAAATAAGAATTGGTTCGGTAAATAAATAACATAAAAAAATTGCAGACAGATAGAGATAATCTTTTAATATTCCGTTTAAAAAGCAGAGCTGGAAATAAATATAAAAAGAAACGTTGACCAGCTAGAAAAATTCCTATAAAAATAAATTAAAAATAATTAATAATAAATAAATAAATAAATGTGTATTTTTAATATTAATCATTTTGCATTTTCGTAAAATCCGCATTTAAGAAAAATACCTTTGTGCACAGATTAAACCCGGAACATAGTTCTTGAGTGAATTTAAAATTAAAAAAATTATTTATAAAATATCTCTTTAAACTTCACTAAGTATCGGATTTAACTCCTGAACAAAAGTTTTGAAATAAAAGCGAAATCGTAATGAAATGTTAAATAATCTTTTAAAATACTATAAGTAATTAAATGTTAAAGTCTCATACTCCAAAAGTATCTCAAAAGTCAATAATTTTGTTTTTTTACTCAAAAGAATATAATTAAAACCATTTAGCAAGTAAAGGTTTAATCGATGTGAACCCCGTGAACCGGTTTTTACCGCTTTGAATAATTTTGCGCAATCAGTTTTGAATCGAAATATTTGATGGCCGTTTCCCGGAAAAATAATGTAAATTGTTTACAAACAAAAGCGACGTATGTTTTTTTTTTTAAATTACTTCCGCCTAATGCTGATGAGCTGAATTCGAATTGTGATTAAAGATTGAAAGGGGATTTTATTTGAAGTGACTTAAGTGAAATATTTACCAGGACCCTTTGGTGTACAGGAAGATTTGGACTGAGAAACTTTTCGAAGAGCTTTGCTGCCATTTAAATACCAAAAAAATTGAGTGCAAATAATTTTTATTTATTAAGTCAAATTAATTAACTATACATAGACAATTTCCTGTGGCGCCTGATAAGCTTTGCACTAAAAATAATGCTCACTTATATACACACACACACACACACACACACACGGTTGGGTGGCAATATCAAGGTCATGATTTTGCATATGCTTATCATGCAAATTTTAAAATTATCATTTCGGCTTTCTAACAAACGAAAGCGGCGACAGTAAAAACCCACTAAATGAGAAAGTTCAACGCAATTTAATGTGTATATATAATATATATATATATATGTGTATATATTCTGCATATATAAATAGAGAATTGTTAATATGCTAAACATCAAAAAACTTGAGCTGGATTCAGATGCCCGATCTACGAGTGCACCGAGTATGAGGTCACCTTGCCGTTGTCGTTGATGGTGGTTTGGGCGCCACGGCGGCTGGTTCCGTCGCCGTTGCTGCTGCTGAACGAGGACACAGAGACGCCCTTGTAGCCGCCACCGCTGCCTCCGCCTCCGCCGCCGCTGCTGTAGCTGGAGCCGCCGCCAAAGCGATTGACAATGTTGGGCGAAGCCTGCAAGAATGAGAAAAAGGGAAATTTAGTTGAGGGTGAAAGAAGAAGAAGAAGGGGGGAACAGCTGCTTACCGGATTAGCGGGACTGATGTAGGCGGTCTGCCTGTGTCCGCCGGGTCCAATGGAGCCCGAGGCATGAGCATAGCTGGGCGCATAACGGTGCGAGTTGTAGGATCCGCCAGAGGAGCCGCCACGATAGCTGTTCTGACGCACCACATTGTCGTGGTAGGCCTGCTGGGCGGCGATCTGCTGCTGGATGCGGCTGGGAAAGAGAAGCAAAGGAAAAAAACAGTTAGCAGAATCTATCGCAAACTGAATTGAAGGTCGTCACATGCCGGATTAGTATAAAGAAGCATTGTAATTACGTGTCATCGTCGCTTATGGTCGCATCCGCGGATACGAACGCATCGCCGGACGTGGCCGATCCCGTGATAGCTCTACAAGAATAGATCGCAAGCGCCAGTTAATTTTAACCATCACCCACAACTAACCCATTAACCACCCCCTAGTGCTATAAAACCCGCTCAATGCTCACTGTTGGGTCGCATAGTTCTGGGCCAGAATGTGATTGGTCAGCTGCTGGTGGAACAGATACGGATCCGTGATCCCAAAGTTGGGCACATAGCCACCGCCATAATCATCGTAGTCGTTGTAGCCACCACCATAGCCGCCACTGTAGCCACCTGCTCCTGATCCACTGCTGGCATAACCACCTGCGTAGCCGCCGGCGTAGCCACGACGACGACGGGACACCTTGCGACCACCTGTAATTGAAAATTTCAAAAATGGGGTTAGAACTCAGATACAAATCTTTTAAGCTATAAACATATTCTTCAATTTGCCTATAGAAATTAAAGCCAAAAAAATCTTTTTCTATTTTTTCGTAAGAAACAAAACAAAAAATTATATTTAACTTTTAAGGGCATAAATGTCTTTTTCCATTTATTTTTTTATAGAAAACAAAACTATATATTTTTGTTATAAATAAGTAATAGTAAGGTAGTATAAACGAAGGAACAACTTACGACCTGTAATTGGAAATTTATAGAGAGGTCAGAATTCAGATAAATCTTTTAAATTTGTACCCATAAAAATAATTCTTAATTTGCCTATAGAAATTAAAACCACAAATAAATAAATGTGACTTAACTTTATCTTGATTTAATTTTTTTTTTAATATTAAGTTATAACAAAGCAGTTTCACCTGTATTTGAAAATGTATAGCTACGTCTGAATTCAGTTACAAATCATTAACTTTTACTTATAAAAATAATCAAAAGTCTGCCTATAGAAATTAAAAGCACAAATGTCTTTTTCTATATTTCTTTATAGGATACTTATCTTTAACATTTAATTTTAACTTTTCTCATTTTAAATTTTGTTATTATTTAGTGATAGTAAATTATTAAAGGCAAAAAGGCGCATTATAGATGGGTCAGAATTCTTTTAAATTTTTACTTAAAAAGAAATTAAAAGCACAAATACACTAAACAAAACTACAAAATGATACTTAACTTTTCCTCATTTAAATGTTTGTTATTATTAAGTTATTTATAGATTGGTTAGAATTCAGATACAAGTCATTTAACTTTTTACTTATAAAAATCTAAATTTGGCCTAAAGTAATTAAAAGCTCTATTTATAGAAAACAAAACTATGAATTGATATTCAACTTTTGCTCATTTTATTTATTGTTTTTATTGCTAAGTATAGTACATATTGTAGTTCAGTGGAGTAATAGTTAAGTAGTATAAAAAACACACCTTACGAACTGTTATTGGAAATTTATAGATAAGTCACAAATCAGATAAGTCTTTTAAATTTTTGTCTATAAAAATAATCTTAAAATTGCCTATAGAAATTAAAAGCACAAATGTCTTTTAATACTTCTTCAAACTTCTCTCATATTAATAATATAAATAAAATTATAGTATGGTAGGACAGCAGTATACCAGTATAAAGGACTCCTTTCCATTTTTAATTTAATGCAATTGTGCTTAACTTTTTTTAAGCTTTATAGGAAATAAATCAATAAAATTTATATTCCTGCATATTTAACTTTTTCCCGTTTAAAATTTTCTTATTATTCTTTATTAATTATTGCATCTTTACTTCTATCATAATAAAATTGCAGTATAGTAGGAAAGTATTAAAGATGGAAACTCTTTACTTTCAAATAAGTGAAAATCTGCTTAAGTTTGTCTAAAACTTTATAGGAAAGAAATCTATAAAATGACTTTTCTTTAACTTTTCTCATTTTAATTTTTGTTGTTATTGCTTAGAATAGTATATTATTGTCTTATAGTCTCATAAAGTGAAGATTTAGCATAATCGAAGAGACAAAGTTTAAAATGCTTAGTAAATTTTCACATTTTCTAGTTTATAGCTTATGGAAAAAAAAACAAAATGTTGTTCTACGTATTCAAATTTGCATTCAATTAAAAGATCAGAAATGCAAATAAAATCTTTTACCTAAATAAATGTCAGAAGTGCTTAAACAAATTTATTAACTTATTTTTAGTTATACGCACATTTATTTTTCGTATGATTTAAACTATATTTAACTTAGGTAAAATTTAGACATATTATTTTCAATATCTTTTCTCAAATTAATTATTGTTAATATTGTCATGTGGCATAATTTGAATGCTTTTATTTACCTCAAATACCTGTCCACAAGCTTTTAAGTTGTCTTCACAAATTATTCCCATTAACTTTCCCATCTCCAATGTTCTCTAATCTCTCTATTACTAAAACAGTTCAATAAACCTTTAAGGCAATAAATTCTTAAGTGTCAAATGAAGATCAGATTTTGTGTAAACCACAAATACTATATATATAGGAAATATCGAATTTAAAGTGATATACATTCATTAGAATAGAATATATTAAATTACCTATTTAATTAAACGTATGGTTTATATAAATAATACGTACATATTTTATTTTGTGAAGAAGTTAATTGAACTATTGAATGTTAATAATAAAACTCAATTTTTATTTATTTTTATGACATAAGCAGGGAATGCATAAAAGATTTCTTTGAAAAAGTTTAAAAAAGTCACAGTCAAATTTACTCTGCAATTAAATTAAAATAATTCCTAAGCAAAAATTTATTTATATAATGTTATTTAAGACAATGAAACAGCCCAAAATGTAATTACAACCATTTGAGAATGTTAATCACAATGAATGAGTAACATTAACAATTATATCTAAAAATAACATTGCTTCATACGAGATAATTTAATTTAAATACCAACAATTTTACTGAAGGGCCTGGCAAACTTGGTTAGTACTCATTAAACTCTATGAAAACTTTTTATAAATATATAAGTATATATTATAAATAAAAAAAAATATACTTCGATATGCTATTTAGTTTCAGTTAATAATATACTTATTATAAGAATTGCTTTGCAACTTTACAATATATATACTCATATAGAAAAAGCTCAGAATTTCAATATTAAAGAAACCGCAAACGTATTAAATATCGTATATTATTTAATCTGCTCTTCTTCTTGAACACTCACCTGATGCAGCATCAGCATCACTGTATAAAGCACTCATGACGATACAAATTAGCAAAAATTTCCACATCTTATTGAATTTGCATTTGCACAAAATATAAATTCGGTTGTTTCTCGCTGAAAAAAAATAAGAAGAAGAAGAATAATAAATAAATAAAATAGAAAACAAATATGAGAAAACTGGTCTTCGATTTTATGTAAACGATCCGGTTTTATTTTTTATTTTGTTGTTGCTGTTAATCTTGAATTTGAATTCGAACAATTGCCATAAATTACAAGATTTTTTTTGATTTATCAAAAGTAATTTTTTATATACGTGGGAAACTAACTAACTACATGTAGTTAGACTCTATAACTATGCAAATTTCAGCCCGGCATTTTCATTGTTCAGGGGAATCAATTAATCAAAAAGCCATTTGTCTAGACGACTAGCCAATACCCTCATTTGAAAGGAGCATCCCCCAAAACCGGAACTCATCACGAGGTCTAATCCAAACCCACAATTATTTATACGCCCATAAATTGAAGTCCGTTTAATTGCAGTTACACGACTTTTCAATTATTAAATTGCGAAAAATTTATGGAGAGGGTGGGCTATACGAAAGTTGAAACCGTTAAGTGAGATAAAAATATATAAAGCCAAATTCAAAGCGGAAATCCCCGAAATGTAAATTAATGGATCTCTAATATGACTTTGTATATTTTTGTTTGTCCAGAGATTTCTAAACCGGTTTCGCTAATTGGTTGCTCTTTTTTTTTTTGTTGTTGTTTTTTTTATCTGTTTTTGTTGTTTTTAGCAATTAATAAATAAATTTGTTGTTCTTTAAAGCGTTTAACATTTTGGTTGCGCATTTTGTAGACGATGACGAGCACAAGAAGTTCAGTTTTATTTCTTTATTATGTTTATTTGCCTTTGTTTATAAACGAATATTTTTTTATTTTTTTTTTTTTTTTTGCTGGTCATGCGCTTGGGATTTGAGTGTTTTTTATGATTGCACTTCACTGTTTTTTTCGGGGTCTGTTCTCAATTCCATAACTTAGGATTTAGCTAGATCACCATAAACGGACCGAGAATAACAAGTGACAGGCGCTTTCTACTTGGAGCTTGAAGTGCTGCCAAAAAAGTATAAAAAAAAAATACCCGACAATAAATTTACACTGATTGAAAGTTGTCAACTCTAGAAAGAAGCTCTATTTATTTAAGTTGTATCTGTTAACAACGCTTGTTGAGTGTTTGAGCATGTTTTTGTTATTGTGCTTATCAAGCACATCAGTAAATAGTTTAACACAGGCCACTCAGATGCCCTTTCCCCCCTCCCTTCCTTCTATAAACAGCACAAACACTCACTGGCCAAAAACGAAATCGAACTGCGCCACAAATTTGCAAAACCAACAAAGTTATAGAACAACCAACGACATCTCTCACTCTCTCGCTCTCCCCCTCTCTCTCTCTCTGTGTCTCTCTCTCTCGTTCACGCCTCATAAAGTTCTCTGCTCTTGAGATCGCGCTTCGGCTCGTTTTTCGCATCGTGTTTTATTTCAATGATGAGTCGTTGTTCTTGTCAAGCTAGGCACGTTTCTCGGACCAGGTCCACAACCCTCTCGCTCGCACACACAACCCTCTCACTCACACTCACTTGGAACGCGCGTCTTCACTGGGCGACAACTTAACAACGTCTGAAGCTGGCTGAGGTGCTCAG
Organism: Drosophila lacertosa; assembly: GCA_004143845.1. Classification (NCBI taxonomy): domain Eukaryota; kingdom Metazoa; phylum Arthropoda; class Insecta; order Diptera; family Drosophilidae; genus Drosophila; species Drosophila lacertosa. The sequence continues at coordinate 4,117 of SCDZ01000554.1, read as the reverse complement.
ATCCTCTTATAAATGGGTAGCCGGGCCTAAAAGCACCTTTGGCCGATGATGATGCCTACTCCAAACACACACACACACTCACACACACACACCTACTAAACACGCACACCTACTACACACTAAATGTGACTACATTTATATATATATTTGTTACTTTGTGTGTTGACTGTAAAGTTTTTGCTTTATGTATTCGATTCATTCGGTAGCTGACTAATTATTAAACAAAAGGTAGTTTTTGTCTTGGTCAGAAGACAAGCCTCCGTTTGACCTGTCAAAAAATTAGTTTAAGTTAAAAATAAGTTAGAATTTTCTATTCTGGAGAGCTGATTTCTTAATATGATTATTACAATTCTTTAAAGTAAATGTAATCTTATTGTTATCAATTGAAGTCACTAAGGGTAAACTTCTTCACTATATCCATACACTAGCCTGAGATTCGAACCTAGGATCCTTTACTTCGTTCAACTTAATATTCGCTAAGGAATCTATTAAGAACTGAAGACAATTCTTTATTACAAAACGATTTTACTAATGCCTTTACTCAGACAAAGAGTCTAGGAGAACTTGTAAGGAATTCTAAATTTATCACATTTTTCCCATAATCATAAATATCTACATCATTATACAAAAGCTTTTTTTTTTTATAAAAAACTTTACGCTTCTTTCAAATCCTCTTCACTCTCATTTTATACCATATACCAACATAGGTAACTTTAACTTTGCATTCTGTAAGCAATAATAATAACTAAATAATATTTCAGATTATATTAGAATAACTAAAACCTTATATCTACTCCATTAAGCTTTCATTCTTAACCAATTACCCGCCGATTTCTCTCAGTGTACTGTCGTTTTTCAAGTATTTAATTATTCAAAGTTACATGTCTAAACAAGTCGTCATCAAAATTGAAAGCAAACTTTTAAATGTAAACCGATTTAATGAATGTTTATTCACATAACTAGTAACAGATTTGAACTTAAACAAAAAAAAACACTAAACTTAATTGATGTATATTTGTATAGATTGTAGAATTAATAAAAGGTTTCTCAATAGGAACAGCAATTGAATGTTAATACCTTTAAAAGGTGGTTTATAAGAATTAACTCAAATATGTTTACAAAATACTTAATGTTAAAATTGTTCAAATACGTCAAATATTTAATATTTAGAAGCTCCCTCATAACTTAATAAAATAAACCAAAAGATTTATATACTTTAGTTAAATGAATGTGTTTTGGAAATAACATCGAATGTTTTCACAGATCTAGTCAAATGGTATATATGTATATATAGAGTGTAATGTGTATAGAATACATTTAGTCACAATTTAGCAGTAATACATAATGCGATATGAATGCTTTAACAATAACTACGCATAGTGTGTGATTTGGGTGACCGAGCGAACGACCTGCCCAGGCACTTGTCCCTTCCTTTTGTGTCTTCTCTCTCTTACAGCTTGGACTTCTCCTGCGGTATGATGACGTCACGCCACCACGCTGGTCTCTGGAAAGCGCCCTCGTTGGTCATAAATTCGTTCTGCAAATTCTCGTAGAGCAATCCGTCGGCACGTGCGATCACCGAATTGAGCGCAAAGTCCGGCGGTGCAATGGCATCGGCCACGCTCACAGCGACATCCTTCAGCTGGGCGCAGCTCTGCAGCAGACGCTGCTGCACCGCTGCCGCAAAGGCGCCGCCAACGGCAAAGCCGCCCACATAGAAGGTGGTCATGTGCTGCTCCAGCAGCCACATCGCATAAACGTCGTACAGCAGACGCAGTACATTAGCATAGGGCGCCTCCAGGCTCAACTGGCGCACGTGGCCCACGAAACGACTCAGCGCAAAGTACTCGGCATAGGCCAAGGAGAGTTCGCGAGCGCCTGCGACCTGCGAATTGTTGCGTGCCTCGAAGCGATGAACGCCAGCAGCAAGCTGGGCCTCCATGTGGGCGCTCGTGTGGGCCATGAGATGGCACAGCAGCCACTCATAACAGCTGAGAGCAACTGCAAGGGGAAAAGCAAGTCAAAAGTAAGTTAGCTTTCTTGGAGTATGAAACAAGTTACTCACACTCCCAGCTCTCCAGCGGACTCTGCTTGACCAGCTCTGCATAGCGCAGCTGCAGCAGCTGCTGACGTCGCTCCAGAAACCGCACACTGCCAATGGGCGTCTCCAGCTCCTTGGCGCTCCACTGACGCAGCAGCCAATTGGACGCCTGCTGGCCCAGCACATTGTTGTCGCCCTCGTAGGTGCACAGGGGATCGTGATCGGTGCGCATCTGGCCCAGCTTGGCCGCACGCAGATATCCATGTCCGCCGCATGCCTCGCGCGCCTCCTGAATGGCGTCGCGTGCCGACCACGTGATCCGCGGCTTTGAGGCCGATATTATCGCGTGAATCTCCGCGGCGTTCTGGGTCTGCAAATTGACAATGAAAGGGTAAGCAAGTTAAATAAAAGAAAATACCCTAAAAATAAAACTGATTACAACTTATATCTACTGAAACTGTGAACAGCATTCTGTGGTGCTGCAATTTATGTATGATAACAAAAGCATTTAAAACTGTAATGCACATGTCAAGGAAAACCCTCAATATAAATGCGATCTTAAACAATTTCTTGTGAAACTTTTAACAAATTTTCTTTTTCGGATCACTTTGGTTCACTTAACTATAAATTAACCAAACATATACATATGTATATATATTCTTTATTTCTTTTGTTCCTATAGCTGTTTTTGTATAGTATTTTAATCTAGTAATATTTCATTTTTTACGCCAGCAACAAGTTTATTTGGGATATCTTTAAAAACAAAACCGTTCCTACAAAATCAAACTATATTACAAGAGCTTTATGATAATGAAATTTAATAAGACCAACTTCCCAATGTTATTATAGAGGGACCCTTGAAATGTTTCGATAGCTTTTAATGTTTAATTTGGTTAGTTTAAAAGGAATCATTGACTTATGAATTCAGAAGTCATATCATCTGCGTCTTCCATCATCCCTCCATATTCAAGAAAAGTCTATATTTTCTTTTTCTTCTGCTCTGATTTATATATTTTTTTAGGTCGCGTTAACTTTACCCTTCCCTTTAGACCGACTAAATTTTGCATTACTCATTTTGCATTTTAATCTTAGAGAATTACCAAGATTTTCATGGAAAATGATTGGATTTAAGGTCTAGAAATTACTTCTCTATGATCAGTCACTTTTTCCCTCTCCCTTTAAGCTTTTTATTTAAGACTTATTAATCCTATTATTGTTTCTATAAATTTTCTGAAAATTTGTTGTTCTATTTGGATAAGTTTTACATTTAAGACTACAGCTTTACTAACACCTTTCTATTAAGATTCATCTTTCTGTGTAGATTCTAAAAAACAGCACTGACAACAATTTGAAGTAAATTGCGGAATACGTAGAGTCAAATAAACCTCATATTGGTTTTAGAAATTTGTATAAATTCCTTTAGGCTTTTAGCTTTTAAAATCTTATTATATGTTCTATTTACTCTCGTTAAAATTACCTTTGCTCTTTTGTAGAATAAAGGTTATAGTTAAAGCCTACAATTTATAACAAACAAGTTCGATTGGGATTCCTTCAGTAAACAAAATTAAAGCTTAAAACACGATGATGGTCTGCCAATAAACTTCAAACTGTAACTACACCAGTCCCTTCAAAACCTACCAGCACATCGAATCCATTAGAATCTGCCTGGGAACGAGCGATAATCTCCAGATAGGTGTTTGTCAGTTCCTCGACGGCAATCTTGAGCACGCAGGCGGCGGCCAAGAAAGGAAAGATGCGATATTGCTGAAAGCGAAAAGAAAGAGATTAGCTTTTGTTTAGAATATCTTTTGGTCCACTCACGTGCAGTTGGTACTCAATGATGGCCACCTCCTCGCCCTGTCGCTCGGGTCCGAATTGTTTGCGGACCGCAGCGTAGCGAACAGCGATGACAGCAGCGCTGCACAGGGTATTGGCCGACTCCTGCATGATGCCGATGCGTCCTGCCGAGAAGCTTTCCAAGGCGGCGCCCAACGCTTTGCCCGGCTCGGTAAAGACGCTCTCGTAGACGCCTTCGGGCGTCACGTTGCCGGTGCGATTGAGAAGATTGTCACGTGG
>SCDZ01000553.1:0-60431 GCA_004143845.1 Drosophila lacertosa | reverse complement strand
TATATATATATATATATATATATATATGTATATAGTGTTCGTGCAAAGGTGTTCTTTAAGGTTGTGAGGAATTCTCAGCTCTTCACATATTTTAAATCTATCGTTTAAAAAAACAATGCATCCAACTCCGAAATCCTTTGTTCACCGGCAGTTGTCACTCAAGTATTTACTTTCATATAGGGACTAATATGATTCAAATTGTTAATTTGCCTTGATTACAATAATATATATATTTACTCTTTTTACATGATTAAGTATGGTATATACTTCAATCCATATCCAGTATGGTATATAAGCCAATCCTCTTATATAGACCTTCTAAACAGAGTACAAAGCAACTTGATAAAGCATTTACACAAGAGACCCGCATATTTTTAAACAAGTAAACAAAGTGAGGCCTACTCACGATCGACAATATATACGTTGAGGGACTTCTTCAATTCCCCAATGTCCAATACAGCATTTCCAATGGATATCACTAACTTGTCCATACTCTAGAAATCATTGAAATCGTTTAACTCAAAATATATTTATTTGAGAAAGAGAAACAAACATTGATATTTCATATTTACATTTAAAGTTGAAGCCCCTGTTTAAGAACAAATTAAAAATTATGCTATTTATTAAAAATTATAAATTTATTTCTAAAGCATATGCGGATAACGATATTTTTAATTGCGCATTAAATTAAGTTGTGGCTATTTTTCATAGTTTATAATTAGTTTATCAAGTTCATTGAGTTTATGAACATCTGTAAAGGGTATATTTACTATGAAACAAAACATATGCATTATAATAATAATAATTATAAAAATGAGTATTCGGTCTTCGGATTGTGATGCCTACTGAATTTATTATAATTAATATCAGTCAATTTCATTGTAATTCCTTCGCATTCGACGTTTAAAAGTTCTCCCCTGCGGAAGTTCTTCGATCGTGTAAAAAAAACAATGTGTAAAATAAAAATACAAATAATCGTCTATATATGTAGCCTGTGCTTAATAAGAGCAAGTGAAATTCCCGGTTGTGATTATTTTGATTCGGTTGATTTGACGGACAGCAAAAGACTTGAAAGTGGCGCCTACGTCTATGATGGAACTGTGATACCCATAGAGCAAACTGGGACCTACAATTATAAAGTACTCTTTGAGGGCACACACACCTCCGTCCCAGAGCACACACGAGGATGTGTGTGTAAGTTCAAGGCGTGTATTCGTTACTGTTGTCATCGACATCGACTCGATCTGAAAGACGATCGCAAATGTGTCGAGGAACTGGGAAATAGCCAGGTGATTGTCACCCTCAGTGATGGCACACAGATCGAGAGAAATCTCTCGGATCAGTTTGTTGTGCAGCAAGGAATTCGCATTGTATGCGACAAACCTCATCATATGGTGCCCTTTACCAAGAATAAAGACTGGCAGCTGTTTGAGGTGGGTTTGATCTTCTTGATGATTAACTGGCAAGTTTTAGAGTTTCCTCCAATCAGAATGGAACCCTGTATCGACCTGCTGATGCTCAATATTTGTCCAAGCGAGACTATTGCATACAACCAAAAGAGTTGGCTGCTCTCGGCCAGAACTTCAAGCTGCTGCCTATGAACTGTAAGAAGGATCAGAGCTCAATATATGGTAAAATCCCAGAAGAATACCTGGAATCTCTTTTAATTCTCTTTGCTCTGCAGTCAACATGGCATCAATCTGTGTATTGCTTCTTACAACCTCGGTTTACATATTTGTGCTGAAACTTCAGCACATTCACGACAAATGCTATTTATGCTACTTGATTAGCCTGTCGGTGAGTCTCTTGGTGAATATCGTGACCAGCGCGGAGACCTTCCTCTTTGGCCCCAGCTGCTATCTAGCGGGTGAGTGTGAACAGCTGTTAGGCGAAAAGGCTAACATATCTCCCATTTCGTAGCCTATCTTGGCTACTTTTCCAGCATTTCCATTTACCTCTGGCTGGCCGTGATGGCCTACGACCTATGGCAAAAATTGGTTGTTCACATGTTTGAAGTGATTTCGAATAAAGGCAAGCTGCGATTTCGGTTCTACAGTCTGTTTGTGTGGGGTGCTGCGGCTTTGCTGCTGTCGATCACAATCCTGGCAGACTCGCTGTTGGACAGTCGCAAAGTGGACACCAACTGGAAAATGGGCTACCTTTACTATGAGTGCTATGCAAAATGTGAAGTATTCGCTCAACTTGATCATATCTCATTTTCTACTCTATACTTACTTTACAGTGACTGACTGGTCTGGAATTGTTTATTTTTTTGCTCCTGTGGCTTTGATGTTTGCGTTTAATTTAACATTAGTCATTATCACAGCCGCGCATATCATCCGCGAGAATAGAAAGAACCGCGAGCAACTCAAACTGTTTGGCAAACACAATATCAAGACAAATATAAGGTGACTTAACGTTGAAAACGCTTTATCAACATATTTCATTGGTTAAATTGAATATGATAGATTCACAATCTACTTGCGATTCTTCACAATTGCGATCATGGACTGGCTAATTGAACTAACTGCAGTTGCTGCTAATCTCACCGGAAATCTGCCTGCATTTGTGCACAATATTATGTTCTATCTGGGTCTCGTACAGTGCATTCTTATATTTGCTGTGACTGTCTCCAGAAGGGATGTCATTCAACTGCTGAAACGGTGGTGAGAACTTTAAAGAAACCTGTTTTGCTTAACTTATTATTTATAATTTAATTGAAGGACACAACTAGGCAAGCAGAGCGCTGAAACTGCAACGAGCTCTAGTGGACTGACAGTTCAACAGAAGTGAACGAGTTGACATTTATAAAATACGAGTATTATATTTAAATAAATAGAGTATCATATTAAATTTGCGCTCAGGTCGCCAGAGGCTGTGCTGCGTGGAATATGTTCTTTGGCCGTATGGTAAGCATTTTAGACCAGCTTTTTAGCTCTGCATGTGCTAAGCCAGCACTTGCTCAGCTTTCGCCCCTTGAGCTCAGGCACATACACAGACACACACACACACTCATACTCATTTCTTGGCGCGCTCAAATTGACCCTGTTTACAAAAGCAATGCAATTCAAGACGAAGCGAGAGGAGATGAGAAGAGATGGGGCGTGGAGCACGGGCGCGCGCTCAATTGGCAGCATGTCAAGTCGACTGAAGTAAAATTTATTTGTTACAGCCACAGCCGAGGGCCAGACAGGAGGCAATGCAGAGTGCCGAAGGCTTGGAGTGCGAGTCAGCCAGGCAGTTATTGTGCGAGCTAGTCTAAATATAAACTGCTCTCCAACTGCGGCTTCTGCCACTGAGCACTGAGTGTGTGTCCCATTTTGCCTTTGCCTCGCCTGTCAGCGCAATTGCTGTCATTGCTGTTATTGCACTTAACGCACTTGCGCCCACACACACACAATGGCAAACTCGCACAAACAGAGACCAGCATGAATGCTGGATGACGCACAGACAACTGGCGACTACCAACTTCCAACTTCCAACTGGCAACTGGCTGCAATTATGGCGTCTCGATGCGTTTGGTGCGTGGCTTTGTCAGCTGGCCTGCGAGTCTGCCTGCGCATATTTGCAACAGCAGCGACGACGACGACGACGACGACGATGACGACGAGCAAAAGCATTTTGCCAGACAAAAGCATTGAATGCCCACGGGGCAGCCATTAGCCTAATAACACACGCGCACACACACTCGCATTGCGTTTTTGAGCTGCTCCTGTCACATATGCCCCACCATTACCAACGACAACAACAACAATAGCAATGACAAACAGGCAACATGATGAACGTCGCCTCAGCTTCAGCTTGAACAATTAACATAAATAATGGCCAAGTGGCTGCTCACCCCGACCCGACATTGTCTACCTATTGTCGGCCCCGTTTGTGGTAAGTGGAAATATATTTTTCACTTTTCATTTCTAATTATGGCGCTGGGGACACGCTCCAAATGCCAGAGACAAAGGCACTGCGAGACAGGGATAATAAATGAAAAGGTGCGACAATCTGTCAAGTGTTCGTAGACCTTTTTGCTGTTATGGGTGGAATGAGCTTTCAGTTGCTTATACAATTCAAACAAAATTAAACGCTTTAAAACAGTCTTGAGCTGAGCCTAAATCCAATATAAAAATAAAAGGTACTCTATTTTCTTGAATGAGTACAATATATTCACTTGACAATCTATATATGTGTATATATGTATGTGTTTATCTATTTCTATGCAAACTAGTTTCCTAGTATTTTCCTTTATGTAACTGTAAGGGTATTTAACTTTCGAAGAAATATATTCCTATCCTTTCCTTCATACAGTTGAGGAGCTGAATAAGCGAAATAGCTGGCAAAAGTTTGCTAGTATTTGAGCCAAATGTCGCCAGCTTACAGCAACTGCAGCTTGTGACAAACTTAAAGTCAAAATTGCTTGGCCAAATTGTTACTCAAAGTCAAACCGGCCCAGCATTCAGTGGAACTCCCATCGCGTCCCCTTCCGTTCGATGCTGTCAAAGTCAAACTGTGCTGGGAGCCATGGAGCATTCCCAGCTTTACTGCCCTCCGGCCACAATGCATGGCAGCTGTAGCATTTGTGGCAGCGGCAGCCTGGCTTACGTTACGTATACGCAACGTCTGAGGTTTGGCAATAAAATTGCGCATTGTTGGCGTTCTGTTGTTGCTGTTGCTGTTGCTTTTGTTGTGAAATACCAACCATTGCAAGATTTATATGTTTAGCTCGCTTAAGTGGTAGTCAGACATTGGTTTTAGGGCGCAGAAGACAACTCTATAAGCAAAGCGCATGGCTTGCAGTCTAGACAGACGTTCCGACTGTCAGCCGGCCAGCAGGGCCAGTCAATGGTGACATTCAAATGCTCGAGCTGCCTGCTCAGATTTATGCGAACGGGCGAAAATCAGTTGAGGGTCGCCGGGTCAAGCAACACTTTGTAGAGTGTGGGTGAGTGGATAGGGAGTAAAGGGGCCGCATAGTTTTTGGTACGAAAAGTTTCGCACATTTCCTACAGCATTTCAGGGTGCTTGCTTTATTATTTTGTTGCTTCATTTTTATATTATCGGTGGCAACTTTTCTGCTATTTTGGGCACAACTTATGGTGCAAAAAGTGAATTGGGCTCGGAGCGGAGTTGCTCGTGCCAACTTCCTACTACCAAGGAAGTCGCAGACCGTGCGAAAAGTTTCGGCAACGCACCGCCCCCACCCCCGCCACCAAACGGAGGGCACATTACAGCAACTTCCTTTCCACACAAAATTTGTTTAATTAAAATTTTTGTTAAAATCTGTAAATTGTTTTGTTTTGTCGGTTCGCCGGCGACCTCCACGAATTCACACTCGTACTCAGTTGTAAGTCGCATCCTCAGCAAATAGTTGGCACAACAAAATATATTGCCACTAACTATGAAATTGTTTGATAATTGAACTGCAAGAATTTGACTTTAGTTTTAAGCAGTGGCAGACACAAATTCAGTGCACTTTGCTTTTGATATCTTCTTAATAATTAATCGGAAAAGAGATTATTTATAAATTTATTGGCCGCACTCAAGCAAGCCTACAATCTGTCAGCAAATTTGAGAAATCCTCCTCACCCTCCGTTCGCTGGTGCGATAACTACCTTGCCATCAATTATTTACTAATGCTCATATAATAGAGTTGCATAATTTAACACCCTGTCGTGGAATTCATCAATTCGGCATGCGAAAAAGATAACGGCATAGCAGATAAAATAAAAAACTATGCGTGTGTGGCGACCCCAAAAGGACAACGCACAAAATTATTCAAGTCAATGAACAATTTAATTTATCATTAATATAAAATCGGACAGTTTGTGTATGTGGTGGAAGTGTCGTCTTGGCGTGCTGCCATCCAGAGCGCCACTTGAGCTAATCTCATATATCATCGTTGATCTGGCAGTGAAGCGAACCGAGGAAACCGAGGGGAAGCAGCCAGCGGCCTTCGAACATTTTTCTAATATGTATGATTTTACTTTCAAATGCTGCCAGGAGTCGACGCGGCCCGCAGCTTGTGTCCTTGTCTGCGTCCGTCCTTCGTCTGTTCGCTTGTCTGCCATAATTCTGAGCAGGAAACTTGCTGGCATCAGCAGCCGGCAGTCTGACCATTAATACTCAATTGGCTGTGCTTCCCGTGCGGATTGTGGTCGGTCTCCGTTGGACGCCGTCCGACTCCTTGGACTCCTTGGACTCATTCGATTCCTCTTACCCGCCGTCATCTTTGTCGTCCTGTGCTGACACTTGAATTGAATCGAAATTGGTTATTAGCAATTCTTACGAGACTCTGGCAACGACTCTGGGGTCCTGGCGCATCACTTGAAAGCGAATATATTGGAAAATAAAATTGGAAAATCCGAGTATATTGCGTGTACGTCTGTACGTCAACGCTCCAGCCGTGACTTCGCCCCTTTCTTCGCCTTGTTGCTGTTCCTCTGCGTATACGCAATATTTATTTCCTGCTTTACCTTCAGTTTATGGGTTTAAAGCGCTACAAGTTGTACAGCGCAGCCTTAGGGGCCCAGTCATATACATACTTGCTAGTTGCCAGTTGATAGCCGATCCGTGTCAATGCAAACAAAGGCAGACGGCGAGACCGACCGACTGACCGAAGAAGCCCAGCAAGTGCATATCAAAAGTTGTTCGGCGCAAATGAAATCGTTTTGTGCAACTTCCGTTTCCGTTTCTGCTGCAACGACAAGCGGCCAAGGCAACGGCGAGTGGCAGCCATGTTTACGAATGAAAGTCGCATTCACACACGATTTTTGATTTTGATTTGTTTGCGAAAACTCACTGGCGCAGTGCTCTGCACATTGCGTGCCGTTGCGAGTGCATTCGCTTGGAATATCTAAGTTCTCTGGCCCAAACAAAACTACACCAGCCACAGCACAAGTTTCCCAACAACAACAGAAAAAAGGTTGCCTCCTTTGCCGCAACCCTCAGCTTCTTTCTGCTGATGCTCGCATAAAGCGCAAAAATTGCATGCTTTATGCATAAATAAACAAATCAGTGAAATCAAAAACATTCAAAATGACTTCAAAACCCAGCTCAATGCCCATTGTAGTGTATGTGATTTGGTGTGCACATCTGTGTGTGTGTGTGTGTGTGTGTATATCTATGTTTGCCTCTGTGCAAGTGCATGCGATTTTTGTCGTATTTATTTTTAGGCTTTGCTTTTGGGCGACTCGCATAGAGATTGAGGACATGTTTATTTGACTTTGCGCTTTAAAAACATTCTCATATGAGAAAAAATCTTTAGAAGCAGTAAAACAAACGAACTTTTTTGATTTCCATATTACAATATTTGCAAATATACAAATTTATATGTTTCCGTATGTACAACTGAAGGAAAGTCCAGTTTATCAAAATATAATATATACATAAACTTTTAATTTAAAAAAAATTTAAAAATGTTTGTAGTTAAGTTCTCCCGTATTTCATCGTATTTAAGTAAAAAATGTTCATTTATATAGAAGCCGTATAAAATTCTGATCGAAATGTTACCAAATTCGCAAATGGGTTAAGTTTTTAGCCAAGTTATGACAGTTTGAAGTGCAGGAAGTCGGTCAAGCTTTGCAGCATGCAAAGAAGGAGGGGGAATTGTTTGCAAAATGTTTTATCCTAAATGCTGCTTACAAGCAAAATTTGCATATTTCTTATTTCTCAACTTGACAGCGAGGATAAGAGTGCGCCCGCCTTGGTGACTTTTGCCTTGAGCCTCTCAAGGTATCAGCCACATGTGCAGCACTTGAGCCATTGCAGCCTGCTGCTGCAAGTCTGTCAGCATTTGCTCAGACAGCTGAGAATTTTACGACATAAGCCCAGCTAGACGTCTGAATTGACGATAAAGCTGGGCCACAAATACACATGCATAAATCTATGTAAATATATACTATATATATATTTATATATATGTATATATGTACATACTTTAAGAGTCCATGCTGGGGACTCTGTAATTGCAAACTTATGTTAATGACTTTCACTCTCTGCTGAGTCCAATTGAAGGTTACGGCCCGGCCCTCTTATATGCATATGCATATTCAAGGCGCACATACGACGCGACGGACTAAATGAAGTTGCGCAAATCATCATCCAATTAGAGCTGTAAAATTATACTAATTACAACTTTGGAATTAGAAATATGCAAATGTCTGGGCACAGACGCGTCGAGATCAAGCTGGCCGACTACAGGCAAAGTTTTATGATTAAAAATCGCCCAAGTTAAATGTGTTACACACACAGAAAGAGAAAGAGAGAGAGAGAGAGATACTTTGTATATATATATATACATAGAGTTGCATACATTTGCCTAAATTATATTGACATCTAACAGACCCGCTGCAAGGCGCCTGCAAGGCAGCTGATAAGTGAGCTAAGCTCAGCTCAGTTCAGTTACCGAGCAGAAATTAGGGAGATGCTGATGGCACATATGAAAGGCCGGCAAAGCCATGCATGAATTATAACAAGCAGCCAAGTCAGAAAGGCGCAAAAAGCAGCTCGCAATAATTAAAACAAAATATGCCCAAAAAGGAAACTTTAAATTCTGCCTCGTTTGCACATCAAAAGCGGAAGCAAGGTTTGCCAGAGTTTGGGGCAACTAAAACATTCGACTGCAATGTGCACTGCTTGGCTGGCAGTGCGTATACTTAGTAGGACAAGACGTATACTTAATACGGCATACCCTGCACGTCGTCGCGCTCAAGTCACGCGCTCGCCAAGTAAATTCAATCAAGTTGTGCCCCAGCTCCAACTGGCGACAATTGTTGCAACTGGACACGGATAATTTGCGCTAATTGTAATGCATTTAGTGGCACTGTACACTACAGGTCATCTTGAAAGGCAATGCGGCTGAGGTGGGGCGCGGTGGTTGTGAGAAAAATGAGAATTTAATAAGCTTAGCACTCGCAAGTGGAACATCCCTTTCCCTATGGGATTGTCAGCGCCATTTACAGTTATCAGTTTCGCTTCCTATGCCAATTTCCAATCTCATTATTCGTTCGACGCGCCGCGCGTCACTTTATCATTTTCCAATTGACAACGCACAGCTGTTGTCACAGCCCCCCTCCTTCGGTGCGTCTCTTGCGCGGCCTGTTTTCGAATTGTCAAATTAAAACGGAAAAATGTTGAATTTGATTAGCGAAGCGTTAAAGAAATGAAACAAAGACAAACGCAGAAGCAAAGAAAAACGAATGAAAAGATAATGAGGATTGGTTCAGGCCAAAAGCAGCGTTTAAGCAAAACTTTCCCCGGAACCAACAGGCGTGATAACCAGGGCTACAAGACAATAGTGCTTTAAAGGGAAAGCTTTTGCTAGTATGAAAATTATACTTAATAGAAAATTGATGTAAGGATGTAAAACTAAATTTAACTTTATTGTTAATATAATAATATAATAAAAATAATAAGTAAACAATATATATTTAAGTTAAGATATTAAATGTTGTGTTTTAAATAGTTTCTCTTCTCATTGAGGATCATTCTGCCTTCCAGTTCTGCAGCCCTGGTCAGATAGGAAGTCAGTCAAGCAGGCAGCTATCATTGTCAGTTACACGAAAAAGTGCAGCTGCCGTTTTAGTTCGGCACCGAGCTAAGTGTCGTCGCAGCAGCGTTGCCACTCTACCCAAAACAAACAAACACACACACACACACACATTGGGCACAGCCAAAGCCTTTGAGTGGTGGATAATTTTGTAATTATTTAACTTAATGGAAAACAAACTTAATTTCGTACAAAAATTAAAAGAAGCAACTTGGCGCGTGGCACGTCAACGAGCGGCTCTTAAGGGGCAGGGGCAAAGGGAATCTTCCCGTGCGTAAGGGTAACGGTAAGCAAGGATGAGCGACCATGCACAGTTTTAGACAAGTTGAATGGAAAGCTGCCAATTTGTTGTGCGCAAAATAATTTAGTGTGTTTCCTACGCTGCTGTCGACTGTGGGTGTCTGTGTGTGTGTGTGTGCGCGTTTGTATGTGTATGTTTGTGTCTGGCGAAGCGTCTGACAGCAGACGCCAGGCAAACAACCCTGAGATGGCGAGTAGGGAGCCGCATTGTCTGGGCTGACTGAAGTGTTGATGTATCTCGGGCCACAATTAAACTGTAATTCTATTTAATTATGTGCCGTGTTTGCGCCGCAGCTAATTGACAGCCGAGGCCGAAAAGCGCACTCCATAAAATCGATGAGCTAATTATTAAAACTGCGCAACTGGAGCTGCGTCGAAAAGTGCAAGAACGGCCCGAACTTATTGCGGAAAGTTCAAAGGTTGCCAACGCGAGAAGCGAGCTGCAAAATTGATAATCCTCGTAGTTGTCCTCTTTCCCTTTTCCCTATCAACCAGCCAAAATCTGAGGATAAAGTTTGAGTTGCACAGCGTAGCCGGCTCCTGGCAGGGCGTCTGCTCGTTTATTAAGTGCCGCAAAAGTTGCGAGCACACAAATGATAATTGGGCATTGAGACGCACCGCGTTGCGCCACGCCACGCACCCCCCCCGCTCCGCCCCGCCCCACCCGCCACGTCCTTGCCGACTCCCCCACCCAGTCGGCGAAAGATGCATAATTAACACAAAATAATGATAAAGTTCAGGACGCTGAGTCAGCGCAACGAAATCTTATTACTTGAGCGTCAGGCACAACTTCATCCAGCTACTGCCACTAACGGCCCAGCTTCTGGAACTCCCATTCGCGGTTGTCCAGCGGACAGACGGACCGGGACTTGAGCCAGCGCGAGATGCAGTGGAAGTGGTAGGCGTGGTTGCAGACGCCCCAGGCCACGGTGCACTCCTCGAAGGAATTCTGGTTCGGATCCGCCTGGCATTCGATGCACAGATCCATTATGGAATTGCGGCAAATAGCGCATGTGTCCACGGCAATATCTATAATGGGCAGGTAGGAGAGACGGAAGGGCATTATACGACTTGGTTTGGTTGCCGGAAATTGTTTAATAATCGGCTTTCAGCTACTTAAGGCTTACCCCAGGCCCACATGGCCACCGCATTCCATTTCTTGACCGTAAACCGCTTCTTGATCTTGTGACAGTCAGAGCTGCACATCGGCCTCTCCTCCTCTTCAACCGCCTCGGCATCCACCTCCCCATCAGCTTCCTCCTGCTCGTGCTCCAGCTCGTCGGAGTCCTTTACATTAGCCTCGCTCATTGTCGGCGTCTGATACTCGCTGCTGTCCATCTCAGCTGCTGCTGAGCCACTCGCCTCGCTCTTGTCGCCCATTATGTGAATTTTGTAATGTGTCTACAGTGTTTACTAATCGATTCCTATTATTGTTCTAAATTGTGAATAACTGAGCGAACAGAGCTTGCTATGTTCGTTCTTCAAACCAATTCTAATCTTTTTCCCATTCGAGCGTTGTATTGCGTTTTAATTACGTGACGAGCATTTTTCTTCATTACGCAGCTTCCAGTCAAGGTCCTGCAGTGCATTATGCTTATTTAAGGCTGCGACTGAAAGGGTGCAGAGTGCAGACCCTCCCTCCAAAGAACGCCTGCCCGCCCACTAAAAACTTAGCCCCGCCCGTCAGTTGCAGTGCATTTTTTTGCGCTCTCTGCTCTCGCCTTTCGCTCGCCAAATGTTTTGCTATGACGCTTGAGTCAACATTAATTTAAATGAGTTGCCACTTAACTTTTAATTAAAAATTCACTTTTTATTTATTTAGTTGGAAATGGAATGGACCCAAGTCAACCAAAACACCCACCCACCCACATTCCACACTCCCGTCCCACTCGTCGCCGTTTCCGCTCTGCTTATGCACTTATGGCTGTTGCACAGCCGCATGGCTCGCAGTTTGATTTAAAAGCTGCACCAAACTAAAATAAAAAAAGGGAAAACAAGCGAAATAAAAAGAAGAGATTTAAATAAAATAAATAAAAATTGTGCCGACAGACGCGCTCTCATACAAATTAAAGTTTGTGTTATTTTATTCTGCTTGAAATGCAGCCAAATGGTTTTCTATTTAATTTTCGTACGCTTTAATTACCATCTAAATGAATAAATAAGTGCAAATAAGTCAGCTCGACTTGTTTAAGGATGTGATTACCGCGTGTGTTCTCTACTTTCTGCGTCTCGCCCCCCGCAGCGATTTGCGTAATTAGATTGCACTCCTAATTAAAATGTTACGCATTATTTTTCTTAGCCATTTTTATTAATATAAATTCTATATTTCCACGGGTGGGTCAGGAGAGAGTGCGTGTGTTTTAATAAGCTAAGCAAAGCTGAATATATTTTTAAAAAGAGCTTCACTTTAAGTAAAATGCAGAAGCCTAATGAACCCAAGCCTAATGCTTCAGTTTGGCAGCTTTTCCTTCTTTTACACCTTCATAACTCTTACATTTGTAATGGCGCTCGAAGCATTTCTGGCAACTTCCACAAAGCGCTTGCCATGGAAATTGCTGCCACTTGGCGAGTTGCCAATTTGCGGAGTTGCCCTGTGGCAAGTGTCGATTGGCTTCAATTTATTTTACGAGCATTCAATGTGTTAATTTTGACTGCAAGACATTTACAATTAATTGCAATCGATGCTCGTCAGCAGCACGCATACACACATATACATACACACACACAGCCCCACACACACATAGAGATTAACTCAGGTGGATGTCAGAGTTTGTTGTCAGGCTGCATTTTCGCCATGAGTGCACACTGTCCACGCATATTAAATTGTTTGTGTGGGCTTATTGAACTATTTGATTTAGTCGCAAGTTTGTCATGCATTCACCGCCCTGGCACTGCCACACCCCCCTCAATCGCCTCAATCGCCCACTCTGTGCACATGCTCTTCATTTGGAATTGATGTATTTACATCCGTTTGTAATTTCCTACGTGCGCTTGAATATATTTTCCCCAAAATTTGCCAAATACTGCAACCAGTCACCCAGCTTTGAAACACACCACACACACACTTATACACACACCTGGGGCCAGTGAAGCGTTGAGATTTGGGACACTGTGGCGTATATATATATATACATATATAGTCATAGCTATATCATCTATGACTGCACGTTGTATTGCTTTAATTTCGTCATCATTCTACCTGTCGCTGCTCACCTGTTCACCTGCTCACCTGCATACAAATTTAGCACTCGGCCCCGCAACTGTTTCCAGCAGCTCAGTCAATATTATGGATCAGGCGTCAAAATTTGACTGCGCTGCTGTCTGTATAAATTGTGGCACATTTCCATCGGAGAGCTCAAGTGTGCACGGGTTATCAAAGAGCGGAAGTGGAAACTCAAATCGCTGTCATTGTGTGTCTTTAGAGCAATTAACATAAACTATTGGCAAACAACTTAAAAACGATGAGATGATCGACTAAAAAACAGCCTGTTTTACGTATACGCTATATAATTTGTATTGAAGTCGTTTTGAGTTACTTAATATTAATTGTTGCGGGTAGTGGAAGTGAATTCATTGCCGACGTACGATAGCTCCAGAGCAATTGAAATTGCCTGGTAGTTAAAGTGAGTTTGCATTTTTTGCTCTATTAATTTTTGTTGGCCTAAAGGCCCGGCGTCGCCTATAAAATTTAATTGAGAGTCTAGCGAAGCAAAAACTGAATAGAAATAAACTGGCACACGCCAAAGGACTTCCGCACGCACATACACACATACACAGACAGCATGCGAGAAAGAGAGAGAGAGATAGTCAGATGCACAAGGCGGCACTTGGCCTGCGCTTTTGCGCCTTATTAATAAAACAAATACAAATAAAAGCAACGAGAAAAGAAAAGGAAAAACATTTTGCCGCGGCATTTCCATATAAGCCACATTTTCAATAACAACGGCGATGGCGACGACCAAAAGACTCTGAAACTTGTGCAAAGTTGTTACTTTCCGCAAGTCTTTGGCTGGCACAACTTGGCTACACCTCTAGAAAGCCACGCCCTCGTCACCCGCCCCCTGCTGACGCTACCCCAACTTACTCTGAGCTCTGTTCTTATTTCTTGCTCGTTTTATTTTCATTGAACATTTCATTGACACTTTGACAGCAACATTGACATTTGCGTGACTCGAGTGATTAGAATATGCGCCGCAAAGTAGGCAAAGACCGACAAAGTTGCTGCTGCCACCATTCCCCACCTCCAGGAAATAAGCCCCCGTTCCCTACATACTCACTCTTGTGCGCATAAAATACCTGACTTAGTGTCTCTCTCTCTCTCTCTCTCTCTCTCTCTCTCTCTCTCTCTCTCTCTCTCTCTCTCTCTCTCTCTCTCTCTCTCTCGCTTTCTTTATCTTTTTTTTAACTGATGACAATGAATTTCGCTTGTGCTTCAGAAATTGTTTTCACCACAAATTCGCGAAGTTAGAAAAAGATTTTTAAATATATATTTAATTTTCTGTTTATTTACCAATCTCATAGATCCTGTTGTCATGCATAATTAAAATCAGTTTCGCAGATGTAGTTGCACTGCCCTATAAACCCCGCAGTGAATTGTGAATGAGGCAGCAACGTGAGGAATCCTTGAGAGTTTCTCTCATTGTGTAGGGAAATTTATTTGCTTCTGGATTCTGGAGCTAGGAGCTTGGAGCAGCTGCACGACTAGCACACAGTTGACGTGGAATTTATTTGGCTAGTAATACGATTCAATTGCTTGTCGCCTGGATAATGCAGGCGTATCGGTTTCCCCGTCCGAGATAAACGAGTCGCGCTTAAAACGCTTGATGTGCCAATTTTCATAGTTGACTCTGTGACACAAATACACACACATACATACGCACACAAATACAAACACACACTCTATAGACGATTCGCTTGATTTAGTGTTTTATTGTTTATTGCCTCAAGTTTCTGACTGTTGGGACTCCAATCTTCAACTGAAGCTCAAGTAGCAATGACAGCTCTTAGTGGTTGTTGCTGCTGCTGATGCTGTTGCTGTCCAGCAGTAGAAGTTTTTGCATTTGCTGCACTTTGTGCGACTGCTGCTCATTTTTATTATTTGCTGCAGCCATGACAAACTTTTGTTAAGCCAACTTTTGCACTTTACTTAGTTGAAGCGCTGCTCTGACGGCTGCCAAAGTTTTTCCAGTAATTCCACAACAATAAAATAAATACAATAAGAACTACAACAAAGGCAAGGCAAAAATAATAAAGCAGCTTTACCTTAAATGATTCAATTTGCCACACACACAAACACACACACACACACCAAATTGAATTAGCAGTAATTGAGTTTTGCGCTGTCGCAACCGATAAACATCAGCGGCAACTCGGCCAAAAACTCAGTAGCCAAGTCAAAATAATTCAATAAAATGTAATAAATTAAATAATACATTATAGAAACGAATCAAAACAGTAAGTTTTATGGCCACAAATTATTTCACTCTAATTGTTTCGTTCATGAAATTGTGTCTTTATAAATATTTCAAATCTTTTTGAATAAAATATACTTTTAAATTAATCGCCTTGTGCAATAAATCAATAATATTTTATACATGATATATAAGAACGTCAAGTCATTTTTATTGCTGGTTTTAGAGCTTTTACTGTCAGTTTTTTAGTTTGTTTTCTTTTATTGTTTGGTACAAACAACAATCAAATGGGAGAGAAAGAAAGCCAACTAACTAAATGTCTGACTAACTGTGTGTCTGGTTGCTGGCTGTTGTTTGTCTGTCCGTCTGAGGCTGACTGACTGTGTGTCTATTTTGCATTTTTATAAGGCACACTGCATTCGAGTCTGAGGGGGCATTTAATTGAACAAGTGAGCACTTTATTAAAATGTCACTCAACGTGTTAAGTTGGGGAGAAAGGGCGCCGTATTTGGAGGAGGGGCTGTGCAAATTTCATTATCGTTGTGTCAGCCATCTGACAGCCGGTTTCACCTACATTTAACAGAAGCGGCAACTGTAACTGCAGCTGCAGCTCACCTATGCATATTTAATAAATATATATATATATATATATATATATATATATATATGTATATATATTTGGTGCAGCTCTCTCGCCTAATCCGCAAGCAGGCGGCCTGAACACCAGAACAAAAGCAACCCAATAGGAGAGCAGCAAAAACAAAAATAGTTGACTAGAAACTAAACTGCACAACACGAGTGCGGAGCAGAACTCTCGTATATCATTTAGGGCCTTTTCCCTGACCCCGGACAACAAGGGGTTACAGACTGGGCTAACAAGAAAAACACACGCGCAAAAAACAAGTTTGAAATGAAAAAGCAGTCAGCATATGAAATGAGTTTATTACTCAAAATGTTCACACACACACACACACACTCAAATACACAGCCAAGTAGGAAACTGCGACTCGCTTTAAGTGGCGTGCAGCGTCGGTAACGGGAACGGATGAGGTCTTAGTCGGTCGGTTTGGTTGCTTGCCTGGTCTTTTAGAGGGACTGGTTGTCAGATTGGTTGGCTGGTTGACTAGTTGGTTACGTTAGCGGATTGTTGTTGCCTGCTGCGTGCCCGTTGACGCCATGCGTCCAAATAGTTGCACCTTTTTTTATAAATATTTAAAATAAAGCAAATTGTGCGCTGCTTAATCAAATCGCATGCAAATCTTTTTGCTGTATATATCTGTGTGTGTGTGTTTGTGATGATATTTCGCAAAATGGCGGAAACATTTATGCAACGTCATCATCAAAATGCTACGAAAAGGAAATGCGCCAAAAAGCAAATTTCACAGTGTTAATTGAGCGCGACGTGGCAACAACAACAACGGGGACATTTACTGTAACAACAACAACTAGAACATCGTGGAATCGGATGTGTTTTTGCTTTGGCTGCGGAAATTGGTTTATAGATCTATCGCATAGATACGTATTTAGCCGCATCCAAATTGTAAATTGAAGATGCGCACGTGCATTGCATATGCAAATTGTTTGTCGTCCTTTCCTGAGTACCTGAAATTGCTTTTACTTACGAATGCCGCCTCAGACCCCGAAAAAAAGAGACCTACCCAACAGCTGGGCGAGGAGTTATCTAGAAGTTTATCCTGTACCTCACCAAGGCAATTGAATTACAACAAAAGTAAACAAAGATGTTGCCTTAACTTAATTGTGGCCAAAGAAATTATACTATATTTTTAATATCTGACAAATTATAAGCTGGTATTTTTATGTACTAAAATAATCTAAGAATGATATAGTAGATGGAATTTGAGCTCATAACTCAATTGACAGAAACCAAAAGGGGCAGCATATTTCCGAAAACTTTTTTTAAACCGTTATCAAATGTATTCAAACTTCCCTCGCTGCCCGTGTACAGAGCACATTAGGTTTAGCCCTTAGCCTTTAGTTTTAGTTTCAGCATTTTTTCGCAGCAGTTTCTTCTACATGGCCGGCCAGCACATAAAAACATTGACGACTCTCAGGGAGAGGGGGAGAGGGTGGTGGCATTGGGCGTGGCCATTTGGCTGATGCGGCAGGTCGTTGGCTGCATTAGCTGCAAGCGGCTCAAGTGCAAAATCGAATTTACTCGTCGCTCGTCGCTCGTTGCTAACGGCATTTCGTCTTAGCAGCCAAGTGGAGTAAGTACCTCAACATCCCCTGTCAGTGCTTTTGCCACCCTCGTCCCCCCCCCCCCCCACAGCCCCTTTCGCCCTCAAGCGACGCTGCCGATAAGCGCTTGCAACATGCGTGCCAAACACACGTGAATGCTCAAAATTTGTCTAAAAAAATACTCTAAAAAACCAGACGAGAACGGGCTGTGTGTGGGATAGGGGATCGAAGCTGCACCTTTACCATTAACCCAGCTGCGGCTCTGCCTGTGGCTGTGACTATGGCTGCCATCGCTAGCGGCACAGCTTCTTTGCTATTAGTTCTCACCACTTGTTGTTGTTGTTGTTTAAGTGCAACATGAATTGTGCATACCAAGAAGCCGCTCGCATTGGCGACCCAAGCGGCCCCAGCTCCCAGGTCGCTGCTCATCTGCATGCAGCTGCCACCAAGGTAGCAACCATTCTTTCCCACTTTTTTCTCTTTCTCTCGCAGTTGTTTTTGTAACTGTCGTTAGTGTTCGCCACAGAACTAATACACTGAGAATGGTCCTCTACCTGTGTAGGCATGTGTGTGCGTTCAGTTTACTATATATCCAATGTTTGTTAGTCTTGTTTGGCCTGTAGCAAGATATATGGCAGCTGCCAAAAGATGCAAAACATGACTTTTCTATATGCGAGCGGGCACAATCATGTCCCGCTGCTTGGCCACCAACAGAGACAGAGATATAGAGCGACAGAGAGAGAAAATGTGGGAGAGAAAACTACAACCTTTGACAGCTTTTGCTATCGTTTGTTATTATGTATTTAGTTGAGTGGCACTTATTACGATATTGGGCAGGAAATTGCAGTCCTCCTGGACTCCATTGTTGTCTGAAATAGAATGGGAAAAAGAAGACATCTCTGATAAGATTTAGGTATGTTTTTGTTAGACTAAAAGTTCGGCCGTTAGATTCAGTTTTGACATTTTAAATAATGCATTGCTCTTTCTTCGCTTTGCCAGCGCCTCTGCATGGGCAATGCGGCTGATCAAGCGATTGTACTCAAAGCGTAGCTTTTTAACTGAGTGACGTTTCTCCATCAAAACAGCCTCGTTATCGTCGTAGTCCTTCATCAGACTGGGGTAGAACATCAGCGAGCCGCAATTGCGAATTTTATCGATCTCTCGGAACAGCTTGTTGTGAATGAGCTTGCCCTGATAGATGAGTGCTCGGTAGCGATTCCTGGACTCCTCGCATTCCTTCAGTCTGGCCAACATGCCCATGTAAGTCTGGCGGTACATCTGCTCCTTGCACTTGAGATGGGCCAGCGCTTGAACTTCGTAGCGTATCTTCATGTGCAACCGATTTAACTCGCCGTCGCGTTCTGTAGGGTATTCGGTGAAGCAATAGGGAGCGCTTAGCTTACGCAGACATACCTGAGATTTTTTGACGTAACGTCACAGCGTCAGTCTGTGAGGAGAGATAATCTTGGATATTAAGTCCACCGCCCAAATCCTCGAGCTGTTCTGATTTCTAACGGTTGACGGAGATTACATTGTGGTCCAGCATACCAACTAACCTTCATGCTTACCAATTGCATATCCGCGAATCTATGCTGGGTGTTGAACAGATCCAGGCGCAGTTCGGACAATTCGCGGCGAAGCCGTCTCATGCTGGTGAGCACGCTGTCCACCGTGCCAGCCAGGTGTGTGAAGCTGTCGTTTGTGAGGATGGTTTGTCGCACTACCTGCTCGAAGTCTAGAATCTTCTGATCGGAGCTCGCTATTGAATTGGTGAGTTCCTCCCTCAACTGATTCACCTGACTTTGGGCTTTCTCAGACGTCTTTGTCTGGATCTCTAGCTGCCTGTCCAAGTCCTGGAGAGACTCGTGGTAGCGCTGGTGGTTAAGGGCATCAAAGTGTTTTGAGTTCTTAACAAATATCAATAGTTTCTTGCGCACGAAGTGATCTGTAATATACTGCTCCAGTTTATTCTTAATCAAACGCTCATCTTCGAGCTGCTGGATCAGCGGAATGAGTTCCCTTAAAAGTTTTTCTTTATCTAAAAGACGAGCCAGGTGCACATCTCGCTGCTCGCAGTAACTGACGGCTCGTCGAATGAGCCCGTCCAGTAAATGTTGGCAAGCTTCATTGGCCACTTGGCGGTCAATAATGGCGTTTCTGTCGTACTCGAATATGTCCGCCGTACTGCAGCGAATCTGAATAACCGTTAGCTTCTTGGCGACATCCGCTGTCTCCTCAAAATTCTGCTTTTCATACTTCACAGGCAACAGTTGCATCTCGCTGTCATCGAAACTGTCCATTGACGAAATGGAGCTCAGTGTGGTCACACTTTCAAAACTGGTGTCACTTTTGACTTTGAAATTGTCTGCTGTGACATTGGATATTGCAAGACTCTGAGACCGTTCGTATGTGGGGGTCGGTATATGTGGCTTATACTCAACATGTGCTTGCACTATCGCCGACTGTGACAAATCTTCGTAGGGGACCCAACTGCTTTCAGACAGATCGTCGATATCGGGCATTTTCCTTAACTCTGCCATCAGAAATAACCGCTTTTGCAACATCTCTTCATTATTCACGATATCCGTATCTGAAAGTCCTGGCGTTACAGACATCGATTGCTGGCCCGAGTGGAGAATATCCTTTGTTATGTTAGAATCAGACTTTAATATAGGCTTATTTTGGCGTGTTTGCTTTTTTGCTCTCAATATCGTCGGATCAGACGTTTGATGCATGTTTAGAGTCCGCGATAAACGCGAGCCAATGCTGCTCCTAGAGGAGCGGACATTTGACATTGACATCGTTGGTGTACTGGGGCTAGGCGTATAATCGCTGCTTGTTCTGCTGATTCTGTTGACGGAACCAATTGCAGCCCTCTTATCTTTATATTTGCCACCTTTTCCTTTCTTCGACCTGGTGGACTTGTGACTGGCCCTTGTTGAAGTTGCTTTTGATACTATGCTGTTTATGTCCCTTTCCGCTTTTTTCAGCTTTGTCTTGGACACAATTTTGGTCTCTACACTTTGCCCTCTGTTACCGTCGGCTTGGGACCCCTGCAAATTTGCCGAACTTACCGATGCGAAGGACTTACGCACTAATAAATCGGAGTAAACATCACGGATCACTGGAGTACCCGATTGGTTGCTGAGCTGTGGAGAATGCCGCAGCTCTGAATCCCTAGGATTTGACCCCAAATGATCCGCCGAAGATCCCTTCATTGAACCATTTAAAGAGACCCGCGGTGCATCACTAATGGCACTCCCTGTGGGGCTCGACACACGCTTGTTCAGCGGGGCATCAGCGGCGATTGAATCGATACTTGCGTTTGAATGTATTTCAACACTCATGTTCGCGCTTTGAGTTTACTGCGTAACGTGCAAAAAAAAAAAAACAGCAAAAACGAACAAATAACTTAACAAAATAAATTAACTTTGCAACAAGGCAACAAAAAATGTTATAAGAATTGTTTTCAAAATCGAACGATTCCAAAAAGTAGTTGCTACGTTTTTTTGGCTTTTATTTCGCAGGCATATTAGATTATCGAAATGCCGTCAACAACAAGTTTTCACTTTAACCGAACAAACTCCAATATGGAGCCACTCAACCCACTAACAACTTCGTGTGGCACTACACACACAATTACTGCACCGAAAACGAGCTCCCAACTCAGACAGCCTCAGCTCGGCACACACACTGCCCAACGGCCACAAGGACTTTCTTTGACATCCCTTTTTATACCCTAGCGAAAAGTTATTTGATTTCCACATGAACTTAATATACAATAAAAAGTATCCTTTTATTGGCTCCTTACCTCTGAGCAATATATCACTTACATCGGTGAACATATAACATATAACTCTTTATCTCTTATAATTCACCAAGGGTATTTAATCTTCGTTATCTCGAGGATAGTTCGCTTTCTCTCTATTTTTTTGGCTAGCTGCCTGACTGACTTGTCGCTACCTGGTCGGGCGCACGAGACTTCTGCTCCGGCCCGCTCGTTTCTGCATGGCCTGTTGTTGGTTAATATCATCACTCATGTATGCCGCATACTAAAGAGAATTTATCATGTCTGCTGCGGCAGCTGTAAAAAAAAGGAATAACAACGAAGCCGGCAGCTCTCGAACGGGCTTTTGGTGCTGCCATTGTCGCTCAAGTGTTTCGGCAGCCCAACAGCAGGACAAGCGCCTCTTGCAGACAAATCCATCTGTATATATATATATATATATATATTTATATAGTATGTATATGGTATAGAGAGCTGTGGATGTGGATGTGCTTGTGGCTTTGGCTCTGAAGTTACACCTCACCTGCTGCTGTTGTTGCATATTCGCAAATTCGTTTACGTTCAGGTTGCCCCCTCTGCTAAGTAGATTTCGGGCTACCTGCATGTAGTCAGCTCGTTACAGCTGCAGCGCTGAGGGAATTGCGCTTGTGTTTTCTTTTCTTTTTTTTAGCTTTTTTGTCCACTACGTTTTCCCTCCCCTTTTTGGTTGCTGAGCGGATTTTGGCAAATTGCCTAAAACTTTCTTTATATTTGATGTAATGAATTCCTGACGTGCTGTCGGCGCTCTCGTTCACGTGAGAAATGTTTTCACTAATGCAGACTGTGCCCGTTTACGAGTTTGTCAACCTGCCACCCCACCCCACCCAACCCCTTAGCTAAGCTGAATCTATGTGTAGATACAACACCTGCATTGCCAGCGCGACAAAGAACGCCAATGCAAAGCAAAGCAACAGCTACACATTGCGTATGCGTAATTTGTAACATATATGGCCCATATATATGTATGTGTATATGTGTAGGTGTGTTGGTGTGTGTGTGTGTGTGAGTTCCGCTTCCGCAATTAAAATGTTGATTACATGAAGTACGACTGCCGCTTGTTTGTTTGGCGCTGCTGCTGTGGGCTCTACAAAGGGAAACGGAAATTATGTGTATGCGGGCGCTAGCGCTTAGCCGAGCTTCAACAACAGCAAAAACAATTGTCTGAACAATGGTTACAACAACGGGCGCATAAATTTTAACCATTCGTCCGTCTGATAAGATTTGCGAGCTCCGCTTTTATAGCGACATAGACCCATCTGCACACACTGTATCACGATTAACTGATCAAATTAGACACAGCGATACATAATTTAAGAAAAATACACGCTCGATAATTCATACAAAACACAACACAGAATACCAAAAAGAGAAAATAATGTTGATGTTTTTTTTTTTGTATTTACCTATTTAAAATAAGCTATTAATAGAATTATAATTTAATGGTAAGTGTTTAAATAAAAGTATTATAAATAAGAACATACTATTATTCTTTGTTTGTTTGTATATAATATTATTGACTTTTACTAATAATTATGTGTACTTGCTTATAATTGTGGTAGGCTTCAAGCAAATATTTTTTTATTTTAGCCATAAATTCATATTAGAAATTTGCCACTAAAAATGTACTAATTACATTAAATTAAATTAAACATTATAAAGCCAATTAATTATAAGTTTAATATCATATTCATTTTCATATTTTAATGTAGAAAGTACTTTGAGCCTTTCAATTGGCTAAATGTATAGTAATATTCAAAACTGTATATCTGCAGCTGACTAAGGGCAAAAGTCGCGGGCCGCGCAACAGTCTGCATGCTCGTCGAATTCAATGAAAATTCGCGCGCAGAAAAGGTAATTAAATCAATCATTCGTATTGGCTGCTAAACGCGCAACAGCACCAAATGCTGTGCCAAGAAATCCAAAGAAATCGGGCAAAGTGGCAACGACAACAACAACAAGTTGGCTAAGACCCGGCACAGGCGGCGGCGCCCACGCAGACACCTGCAAGAACTCACGCGTCGGCGCTTAGCATAAATGAATATTTATAATTCAGTGTCTTGGCATTGGCCCCAGCCCCTGGCCAACCCCCTCGACAAGGCCGCGGCGTCTGCAGAGCCGCAAAGTGCTTTTGCGAGTGCAAAAATATTTTTTATGAATATTTATTTGCTTTTGAAATCGAAGTTATGCATTTGTTGCTACCGCTTCAACTGTCCCCCGCCACGCCCCTTTTTTGGGGCTCTAGCAGTTCGTTGTTGTTGTTTTCTTATTGTTGTTGCTGAGGTCGTCAAAGTTTGGCCCTTTGCAAGTTCTCTGAAAGGTGCGTAAGACAATTTAATTTATTTGACGCATTATAGCAAAAATATTAACGCTATAAATCAATAAAAATCATGCCGCAGAGTGCAGATAGCAAAGAGGGAAGGAGAAAGGAGCAGCAGTTTTTTTTCTTTGCGAAATATTTTATTTTTATTTAAGTACGCTGCAAACTTCGTTGCGCTGTTTGCTTTTTAGGTAGCCAACAACAGCTTCTATTAATTTATGTGCCATTTGGCGAGCCTTTCCTCACTTCTCCTTATTTCGAGGACCCATAGGACTACCAGGCCGTACAGTATTTTTATGACAGCTGCAAAGTTATGACAGTCAAAGTTGCTTTATGTTATGGGTCTTTTGGGCATTGCACTCAATATTTAAGTTTTCTGCTCAGTTTAATAAAATTATTCCACACATCCTTTCTTTATAAAAAGGTTGAGTTAAGCTTTTAAGTTGGAGATAATATTATTTAAATGTATAAAACAGTTAATTTCATGAATAAATGAACAAATGCCTTAAGCTCTCATTGAAATAATTTTATTATCATTTACAAAGTTGATGTAAATTTACATTTTCCTTCAATTTGCTTACTTTAAAGTTCGTATACCATCGCATTATGCCGAGTTTTGCATTCTGGTTGCCCATTACCTGAACATACACAAAAGTTTGGGCCCTTCTCCGTCCACTTAGTGTCCTGCGGAGCTCCATTCAATGGGTCCCCGAGTATTAGCCAAGTGTGCACAGGACCTGCACAGCTGCACTCGGAGAAGCCTGCAGTAAAAATGAAGTTAAATGCCATTGACCCAATGTTGTTGCTGTTACTCCGAGAAAGATTCGTTTCCCTAGCAGCCATGGTCGGAACTTTCTTTTTATACCCATTTCACCCCCCTAAATTTGCATTTGTATGGCCAAAAGTGTGAGTGTGTTTGTGCATGTCCTTTGACTCGAGGCGACATCTTTGCTAACGCTGCAGTTGAATCCTTAAATTTGCAATAATCAATGCCACAATTACAAATTAAATGCAGCTTAACTTTTTCAATTAATTAATGCTCGGCACATTTTGAAATATATAATTTTGTGCTATTACTCAAATATATTCATTTGAAAAAATGAAAATGCATGAAATTTAATTATTACTGCAGAAATTACAAGCGCATTTAATTATGGCTCTCGTTCTGTGTCCTTTGGTCCGTCCGTTCAGCTGACGCTTTGCTCCATTTGATTCCACGGCCGAGACCGTGTGCATTCAATAGATAAAGTCATACATCACGCATTATGCATTTAAAGCCCCCAACAAATGCGGGCATTGTTGCTTGTGTTTTTGTTGCAGCAGTTGGCTTTTTGGTTTGTTGGTTCATTAAATATTGTGATAATTTTTCATATTTATTTACAAGCGGTTTCCGAACGAAAAAAAGAGTTTACATATGATTTCATTAAATTTCCACCCCTTTTTTCTTTGCTTTTTCCGCATTCAGGCCCAGTTGAAAGCCATTACCCGGGCGTTTAAAAAGCCCTCAACAAATGCTTTTCAAACATTCATAAATGACCTAGGTAGTATTGATTTATTTTTAGCAGCTACTCCAAGGTGCGTATGATTGATGTGACAACTCCAATAATCCACAGCTCCTTAAAAGTTTAATATGATTAAAATATCTAAAGATAGTTATTCCAAGCTATTTTTATCCGCTCCTTCTTATTTCGTTGAATGTTTTGTGTTTTAATTTAATCTATAACAAATTTGTACCTTTCTATAATTTGTATTAGGTTCAATTTATAATTGTAATATGTTATAAATATATATAATTATTATATATAATTTATATTAGATTCATTCAGATAGATTTAAATTAAATGCAATTTCAAAGGATAAACAATTTCAATCTGAATTGGGCGCCAAATGAGATCCCATTATTTTAACAGCAGTCGCAGAAAGCTTTCTGTTAACTAACAGAGGCACGTTTTGGCAATGAAACACTTGCTTTCAAGAGCGAAAGAGCGAGAGAGAGTTGCAAGAAAGAGTGAGAGCGCATTCGACTCCCACGCTCAGAAGCCGAGACTTTCTTTGCAGTCTCAGGCATGCGCTGAGGAAACCGTGGAGGGCGTAGTTCGGGCGTTGGCCACTGGATGGCGCGCCAGAAGCTTGCACAAGAAGTTGCAAATTTTTTTTAGTAATGATTTGCACTCCAGAACGAACGCACGTCGTTTTCATCGCGCGCGCTCAAACGGCCAGAACTGAGCCAGAACCAAAATCCGAAACCGAAACAGAAACCGAAACCAAAAACCTAACGACTGTCAAGTCACACACGCACGCACGCAGACACACACACACACACACGCCTGTGGATGGACAAGTGTTGTGTGCGGGCACTAAAAGTTATTTCGTGTTAGTTTTACTCGTTCCAAAAAAAAAAAGAATTAATATATAACAAAAAAAAAACAGCAATACAAAAAAATAAAATTTTAAACAAACTTCGAGTTTTTCATATGCTTGAACAACTTTTTTTAAATACAATAAGAAATAGCAACCATTTGACAAGCTTTGTTTTTGTTGTTGTTGTTACTCAGTTAAAAAAAACTTTGCAGCTGCTGCGGTTGCGGTTAATTAAAAAAGAAGCTCAGCTAAACAAAATATCTAAATCTTTGAGCAGCCGAAAATAATTTAACAAATTATTTATTATGTGCTATTTTTGTTTCCATTTTTTTTCTTTTGAAATTTGGGTCTATTGTATTTTAATTGCTTTCAAGTTGCCGCGTGGCGCGTTTTTTCGCCATTCCATCTAAACTTAACTTCATTGAGTTGGTCCCTACTCCTATCCCGATCCCTCCGCCTGCTGCGTGGCGCCGCGTTTCGTGCACATCAACAACAACTTTGTGCTGCATATTTTTAGGCGCGCGCTCGAAACAATGACGTCGCGTTTTTTGTCATAACGGCACTTGTCTGCTAGCGTCGCTGCGTTCTTTGCTGTTGTTATTTTGGTATTTGGTATTGTTGTCCCCGCTGCTTTATTATCTCTGCTCGACTTGTTAGTCGTCGTTTGTTGTTGTTGTCGCTGCTTTTGGTCATTGTTGTGCAAACAAACAAATTGACAACAACCATTTTTAAACATTGTTTTCGCTGTGTGTAAAAAAATTTGTCAAGATTTATATTTATGTGTGTTAATGTCATTTACGCTGGCAGTTTTGTTGTTGCCTGTTGTTGAATTAAACATTTCCCTTTGTTTTTTGTTTGTTTTGCATGGAAAACAAAACAAAAACTTACTGTTTGCCGCCCCGATTGAATTTCGTAACTGATTTTCTATTGTGCTAATATAAAGCAGAACATTTTCACTAGAATACATTTGAATTGGGCTTTAAAAACACAGGTTTTTGTTGTAAATGTTATTAATAATTCATTGCTTGGAAAAGCAATTATGAAAATTGCAAGGAAAAGCTTTGTTAAGTAGTCGTAAATAAATAAAAGTAAACTCCGGGGATTTTTGGTTTAGAGTTAAGCGTGTTTATTTTGCTGATTTATAGACTGATTGTCAATTATATAAATATACTTAAAATATAAACATAAAAAAGTAACCATAATTACATTGTTAACCTATTTTCGTGTTTTTGTTCAATCAGCTTATCAACAGGGCCAAATTACATCGTCCTATTTATTTTTATGTTGTTAAATTGACCATATTTGATATGTAAATAATTCAATATGTTTTCTATAAAGTTTTTCACTCCTGTGGCAATTACAGAAAATTAGTTTGTTTAAGGGGAACTTTAAGTGCGTGCCAGGTTTAAGTTATTAATAGATGCCAATGGGGGCCCGAACATGATGCGTAAACGGGGTCAATTTGTGTTAAACCCGCCCGGGTAGGGCGACACTTGGCGCTAATCAAGTTTGATGGGCACTTGAGCAATGCTTTTGCTGCATCGCGACCCATGTGGGTCAACGGAGCGTGTGGCATTATTATTTTAACGCAGGAGCATCGACAACGAGAAAGCCAGTGACAGCGACAGCGACAACGAGTCTCAATTGCCTTGTTGTAAGCGTTGCCAGTTAGCAGTAAATCAACCGTTAGGCACAACAACGGAGAATGGTGATCGTAGGGATGTGGGGAAGCTGGGGGGTTACTTTGAATTTATGTTGCATGCGCCTCAATAGTCTACAGCTCAGTCTGGGCCCGAACTGCGGGTTGCTGCTGCTGTTGTAATTAATCTTTGGCCAAAATGCTGCAAAATTTATGTCTTTAACTTGGCGCGCTCTGTGTCTGCATTTGGGCCCGTTCGTTTAATAGTTTCGCTCGTTTGCCCCTTTTTCATTTTGTTTTTCGCATTTTGTTTTTCGCGCGCCCGATTAAAAGTGATTAATTGCCCGGCAGTTAAAATAACAAAAACAACTGAGCAGCAACAACAAGAACTTAATGTCTAAATTAAATAAGTGAATTCTCGCAACACACAGAAATTAATAAACACATCAGTGTGTGTGCGGACTCGTGGGCGAGTCCTGGACACTGCCCACAGCCCACAGCCCACAGCGCATAAATAAACACACAAATACCGAGGCGAATTCCCCGGACAGACTCCTGCCCCAAGTGAAAGTGTTCTCGCAGCCAGAATGTGTGCTCTGGAGCCCTACACGCACAGTCACAGTCACAGTCACACTCTGACTCACAGGCACAGGCACAGACTGAGTCACAGTCACAGTCAGCATAGTCAGCAACAGCTGGCGCCGCACCACCGACAGCACCAGCAGCCCCTGCAGCAACACCACAGCCACCACCACCACCAACGGCAGCAGCAGCAACAGGCAGGCCAATCTGTTGGCCTAGCCAAAAGAACAACAACATCAACAACAACAGTTAAAAGAAAGCATCTGCAGCTCTGGTACATGCTACATGTGATATTAGTGCTAATCGGTGAGTGCGCCCCAACTTCAACGTTTTTATAATTATTTCAAATGGCCTTCAATTAATATCCCACCTGCCTCCACCATTGCTCTCCTATGCTCCCCATACACATACCAAAATTACGATTAAATGTTCCAAAAGTTTGCAAATACTTGCGCAAATTGAGATGAAAATGTTTGCTCATTTATGTAGAGTGTGTATGTGTGAAAGAGTAAAGGATTGCGGGCTCCTCTTGCAAATACATTATTAATTCCAATCGCTATGGGGCACAAGCCGAAGATGATGATATGATAGCAATGTTCTTCGCAAGCAGTTCGGCAAACATTCAGCATAGAAATCGTTTCTGGCTATGTGGATAAACCAGCTCAAGAATTTGCAGATTCCAAAGGATTTCAGTCAGATATTAGACATTATTTCGAATATCCTCATTTACGCAAACAACTGCCAATCAATGATTAAGCTCATTCAACCCAAGAATAAGAAACTTCAATTTGAGAATAAAATCGCATAAATCACGTTTATATCTTAAAACTATTTATATTCCCCTTATCGGCTCTTTAACTTAAGCTCATTTAAATATATAATTTTTTTAAGCGAAAGCTGTGTTAACATTTTAAGCAGCTTTTAAAAGATTCATTTAATTTATAACTATAATAAACGGAATTACGTTCATTTAACTTCATTTATTGCTTGTTAGTGATTTTTTTGATAGCAGCTTAGAGAGAGGATTATTCAACAACAGATTTATATTTTATTGACCTAATTTTAATAAATAATTTTTTATATGTGTATGCAAAAATGGAGTTTTAAATGAGAAAACAATTATATTTAAATGGACTAAATTTCAAAAATTAACTTAATATATTTAAACACATACTTAACAAATAAAAAGAAGAGACTACACACAAAAAACCTTAAGAGTACATCAAAGTACTCGATATCTTAAAAGCTTTTGTAGAAATATTTTATTTTAAATGATGAAATTCTTTGAAATTCACACATCTAACATTTTCAAAGAAAAAGCCGTGCATTCATGATACTCAACCTCAATTAAAATTGAAGCCAGAAATTTGATATGTTCATAAAAAATATTGGCACAGCTATTAAGTGTAAACTAAGCTTCTCTCTAACACAACTTTCCCCATACATAACACAAAAAATAAAAAGCAATAAAAAACAATCAGCAAATTGAAAGCAAAGTTCAAATAATCGAACTGGGGCAACTGGTACTTAAGTAATTTTCTGGCTAAGAAAAAGCAAACAACAAAACAAATTACGATACGCACGCTGCATAGAAATTAATAAATTGCCTGAAGATGGACGAACCCCACTTTTGGCGCAGGATATTGAAGGAGGAGAAAGCGAGAAAGAGAATGGGCAAACAGACATTTCCCAAGCTTAACTTCGACGCTGTTTTTGTTGTTGTGTCACTGGTTGAGCGCAAAAAAGTTAAGTTGACATTTCCGCACACACACAGAGAACGGGCAGAGAAAATACACAAGTCACGATGTTTGGCGGAAAAGCGGGGGAACACATTAAAGCCATTGAAGAGCGTTTGCTTTCATTATTTTTAAATCATATCACAAGGAACAGGCCAAAGCGGAAACGGATATGAAACCAAGTGATGTTTGTATGCCTGCCAGTCAGCCTCTTTCTCTTTCTTTTCCTATGTCTGCTTGTGGGTGTGCATGATTATGTGCGTGTGGCTCTGTGTATGGGTGTGTGGGCTTAATTCAACGTCTCATTTGCATACATTAAAATGTCACATTTTACATGCCGTTTGTGCGTCGCTCGCCCTAAGCCAAAACGGTAGCCCGTCAGTTAACGTTAAGAAGCCTCCGCCTGTTACACATAAACTACATTAGCAATTGCCAGTCAGCTGCCAGGAGGCAGGGGGGCGGGGGGGTGTGGCACATCTGTGGACCACCCACAGGCAGCCGCAGCAGCATTGCGGCCATGTACAAATGGCTTAACGCGCAAATCTTTCAACTAAACATTAATCCTAATGGTTTTCAATTTTTTCTTTTTTTTTTTCTTCTGCTGCTGCTCCTTTTTTGTTGTTGTTGTTGTTGTTGTTACGCCCGTCTGTGGCAAGTCAACTTAGGCGCTCCCCAAGCCGCGGCGCGATTCCTGTTTTGCATGTAAATACGCTCTTTGATATTGCGGCGCATTTCGCCTGCAGCCTGATTGCCTCTGACAGCCACGCCCCCAGCCCACTTGTACCCCACCCTCACACGTTTAAATTGACTGACTTAAATATGAAATTTAGCAAAATACGAAAAAGCCAAGAAAATTGCGGCCCATTCTCATTAGGGAGGCTCATTAATCAGAAGCCAGGCCCGAAACGAACGAAATAAAAGTAGAAAAATCAAATGATGCCCTTGACTCACTTAGTTAGCCAGGTCAGCTGCCCAGCTGCCCATCTATGCGCCTCAGCGGGCTAATTTCAACTGACATGACAGCCAACTGGGTGCAGACAAACGAAGAATTGTCCCGACTACGACATATCCTGTAATAATATTCATATTTACTATCTCTCTCTTTTTGGTCTCGTAATCCATCAGAAATTGTTACAACATTTTTTGTTGAGAATAAATATAATCGCGTAGTAAAACATTAAAGAATACCAGAAATTCCAGGCCAACTGAAACTGAGAAAAACGTGGAAAACAGCTTTATTGACATTTTATTTTATTTAACAGAGTTCATATTTTTTTAACAGTTGCTTGTTGTCTTTTGGATACAAACAAATTAATAATTGATAAACGTAAATACATAAGCCCACTGCACAAACACCAGTGAACACACCCTGTCGGCTTTTGGGGCAATGGGTATATGAGGGTGTGTGTGCTTGTCGCACACTATCGCATTAAATTGTTGTTGTGAACTGAGCAAAGCTCAAGTGGGCTTTTGTTTTTTTTTGTTTTTGTTTAAATAAAACTGTGTCGCGACAATGGCAGAGCAAGTGTTTCTGTTTTGATTATCCACACCCAGAGCACACACACAATGTATGATGATAGCTGTTTGATTGCGAGATATCCACACACATACGTATAAACACTTCCTGGTATCTGTGTGACACACATAAAAAACATTCTGAGCCACTAAGCTATTGTTGAAGTTTATCTTTGCATTTGCCAAATGATGGCAGCTTGGCTTTTGTTATTGCGCCTGTTTTTATTTATTTTATGTGCCTTCGATGTTGTTGTTCTTGTTTTTGCTGTGCATTTGACATTGACGTTAGCAGCAGGTAGCTTAAATAGAAATAAATTTTGGCAATCGCACTGCCCATCAACTTAGTACTATCATTCATATTTAATGATGCTTTTAGTTACAAAACATTTTGATTTGAAGTCCTACTTAAAAAGGCAGCTTAAAATTTAATTCAATTTTTATTTGCTAACAATTTAACAATGATTTGAAGCTTCACATACATCTTAATAAAAGTTCCAGTCGAACAGTTAAAGACTTTTTGTCTGTCATTACAAAACCAACAGCAATAATTAATGCCATTAACCTGTGATTTGGATTTTTTAAGGAGAGAACATAAATAAATAAAGCCCACGCACCGACAATTTATTATATTTGGTAAATTGATATGCGCCCTGCCATAAACTGTAACATTTCAATTAAAAATGATGGCTTTAGCTAAAAGCAGACAACAAAAAAAAACAAAAGAAACGGGGATTCTTCGACCGGACAACGCCCAAAAGCATGCTAAGCAAATTGAAACAAAATGAAACACTTTGTGTGTGTGAGTGCGTGTGTTGACTTTTTTCGATTTGTATTGAAATCATTAGAGCGCAGCCAAAAAAAAAAAAATAAAGAAAATAAGAGAAAGTTGGAGACGGAGTCGAATAATTTGCTGGGCAAGAGGAAAGCACGGTGGCTGGCGGTATTAATGTCTGACGAGCAAACAAACGAGCGACTGATGCCTATTAATCATGCAGACTTTACGTACCATTAAGCACGAATGTTTCAACAGGCCGATAGGCGTTTCGACTTTTTGGTATATCATTGCGGCATGATATGAGAGTTCCCACGGGGCGAACCTCCAGCGAACCTGTGGCGTGTAATGAGTGGGGCGACCTAGCCATACCCTGTACGAAAGAGCAGGCGTGGCGAGAAAACGGATCGACCCTCGAATACCCTTTGGCTGGCGGTTGAATAAAAGGTTCAAAGTGTAAGCAATACAAGTGAAGAAGAAGAGCACCCAAAACTGAACCCGAATTCAAAACCCAGCGAACGAACACAAACAAAGTAACTGGCCGCATTTTGCCCATTTGGCTGCCTAATGGCAAAAATATTGTATTACAACAACTTGTGCCCAAACCCCGGGACAAGTGGAAAAAAATCCAAACTCAAACATATATAAAATGCTAAAAAGGAACAGCCCAAGGGTCGCTAACGATATGGTAAATTTATCAAAAGTACAACACCCACAACAACATGACACCAGCCACCAGTCAGCAGTCAACAGTCAACGGGCAACGAGTCAGAAGTCAGCCGAAAAGCAGGCATAAAATAATCAGCACTCGGTCCAGAAAAGGCAAATGTTGAGGCTAAAAGGCTTTTCAGGTCAAGCGATGACCCTTCGGGCGACTAGGCTGCAAATTGATTTGATTTCCGGCTAAAATGGCCGGCGCCAAATGACGCTGAAATTTGCACTTGTTCAAAGCGAGCGCTTAAATAATTTAAATATTTTCCTAAGCAATTGCCCTATTTGACATAATCAACGCATCGGAAAGAAACAATATGAGGAAGGGGCCAATCAGCGCTTAGTCTAAGCCATGTAAGCAGCTCACAAAAGCGGAAAAGACAATTCAATCGATTTACGAAAGTGTGTGCGCCAGTGTGTGTTTATTTAATACGCTTTACACACTCACACACACACACACAGAGAGATAGTGTGCACATGTGGCATGTAAAAGTGGGCAAGGGAAAGACACAAAGCAATGCGCAACTGTTTGAAATATTTTCACTTTTGTCATTTCCTCCCACACATTCCTGGAATTCAAACAAAGAGCGGCAAACGCTCGCAAATATGTTAACACACAAGTTAAAGAAAACGTAGCATACTTTCGGGCAGTTCGAGATGGCAGCGTGAAATCTTAGAAAGTTGGCTGGATATTAAAAAACCCAAACACAAATATTGAATGGCCCTTAAATTTAAAAAATTAGTTTCAGCTCTGCGAACACTTCTCGATTTCAAATTTTTCAATGAACAAAGGGCTTTCGCTTTGATAAAGGAGATTTTTTCCAAATATCGCATTTCATTTATATGCCACGCTTGTCACGTGCCCATCGCCGGCTGATAACGGCACGAGAGGAGGAGTGGGAGGAGGGGAGGGGAAGCTTACTGTAAAATGCCGTACCCAACACTTTCGCCTTTGGCTCGACGCACTCGAGCGAGACGACAGGGGCAAGCCTGTGTGGCATCTCGATGTTAGTTTTAGGTGCTCTTGCACTGAATTTGGCAATAGACGAGCGCAAATAGAGCAGAAAAATTGCGCCTCCAAAAGCGAGCTGCGAGTTGAAACTGGAACTGCCGCTGGCCCAGTGAAAGTTGTGAAGAGAAAGTTTCTGTATAGTGGGCCACTGGCTGCTGTCGAGTAATTTATTTGGTAAGTGGTAATCAATGGGCGGCTGTCCGGTGCCGGCGTTGATGGTGATATACGAGTCCGAGCGGATGGGTTAAGCCAACGCTAGCGCTGGGCCAGCTTATCGCGACCGGTGTGCAGTCGGGCTCTTAAAGTTGTAAAGTAGCCAAAGCGGCAGTTTTATGGCCGTCAGTTCAAAAGGTCACTGCAGATGGGGTGATTTGTGGCCACGATTTATGACAACATGCTGAGCATTAGCATTCCGAACATGCTGTTAACATTAGCATTTGCATATGCACACGACTCACACTTACACTCACACTCACACTCGTTCAAGTACTCATTTGAGTGCTCGCATCATATGTGCGAATAATGTTTGCGGCAACCAAAAGCATTGCCAAAATGTATCCATAACAATAAAGCAACATTAGCAGCTGCCCCACAAACAACAAAAACAACAACGGGACTTTAGCTAAATTATGGCCATCATTTAAAGTGTTATTTTTCTCTTCTTCTTTTTTCTCATTATGCTCAATTTAGGTTTTTTTGTTTTTATTTTTGTTGTGATCTGACAAAAACCAAAAGTCAGCATTAAAATTGTGGCGCAAATTATGCAAAAGCAAAAATTCAGAAATTATTATAACAAAATGAGGGAGAGCTTCGGAAAGAATGTTTAACACTGACAATCAAATGCTCTAACAATAAACATTTTCCCTCGGTCGATTTAGTGGGATTCTCTTATAGATTATAGCTTAATTGAATTTATATACCTGCCTACTGAATTTAAATCTATTCTTATTTTACTATTCTCCATAACTCATGTTTCAGAAAAAAACAAACTATCTTTAAATTTACTAAATAATGGGAAAGTTCTTGAAAGTTAGTTTTATGAGTTGAGATGCTCCTGAATTTAGTATGACCCGTTTCTATCGAAGAGAATTCCTTATGTTTTTACCAAATGCGCAGCACTTGTGTGCAGTTGGCGCTACCGCAGGACAGCCAATGGCCCCAATGAGCACATGCCAGCAACTACACATGTATGTACTATGTAGTACTCTGTATGATTGTGCATGTGTGTGTTTGTGTAAATGTGTGTCTTGGCCACTGTGCAGCTGCTTTCATTATGGCAGTCGACAATTTCAGGCCACACATTTGGACTTTGTGCATTTGTCGCGAGATTTATGCGCTTATTTTGGTTTTTCATGTGTGTGAGTGTATGATTTTTGGGTTTGTTTGTTAGCCCGCACCACACCAACCCCACACCGTGACCATACAGCACAGCTATACCATACAGACAGCCGCTTTGAGCATATCATGAAATTTTAATTGAATATATTCATTTTATTATGCATATTTGCCCAAAAAAGATGGCGAATGATGCGCAGACAAACTTTACAGTTGTCAATAACTTTGACAACCAGCCCCTCGCCACGCCTCGCCTCGCCGCGCAAGGCCCAGGGTTACAACGCAAGCAGCAGGCAATGCAGCGCTCATACGCCACGTTGGCCGCCCAGTGACAGCTACTTTTCGGCTGCGGACCGCTGTTAATCATTTATTGGGGCTCGTTGCGAGTGCGATTCACTATTCAGATAGTCGGTTACTCACACGCCCACTCACACGCTGCCAACATATTCAATTTTTTATATGCGCTGGGTGGGTTTTGCGGCTGGGTCTGTCATTTCATAGCTGCAAGAATGTATCTTTTTTTTATTTTTTTGTGATACGTTTGTAAATTAATTCGGCTGGGGAGGAGTCTGGGGTGGCAGGGTCGCATTCGAGTTGCAGCCGAAATAACATTTGCATGGCATTTTTAATGCAATTTTAATATGCGCGCGCAGCTTAATTAAATATTTAATATGCCGTGCAATTGAAAACGCGACTGAGTCCGCACTCCGACTCAAATTGACTTTTCCCTGTGCTTGGGAAAGCGTAAAGTTAATTATCAATAATATTTGTGCACATCATTTAATAAATTAAATTAATTTCATCGCGAGCGCGCAAAAATCGAGAGAATACAAACTAAATAAATCAATTTGTTAAGCTTTAATCAAAATATACAATGTACTCAATTTTTCGTATTGAGTCAAGTTAATTTTGTTACATTTGATTTTTATTTTTATTAAGACTATGATTAAGAATAGGACTGAACTTAAATGCCATTCAAAGTAAGTTTGAATTCATTTAGTGTCCTTTTACTCGCATTTACAGCTAACATGACAAGACACTCCACTCTGAGGAATATTTCATGAGGCACATTCAAAACTGACAGTTCCCCAAGTTAGGAAGGTCAATGTTTAGTTTGCACACATATAGAAGCAAGTGTATTTGGGTGTGTGTTTGCAGCAAATCGTGTGTCGTTAAGTGCGAGTGGGTCTTAAATTTCACTTAAGCCTTTAAGTAAATTATTGCTAATGGCTTGCAAACAGCCACATGAAAATCACAGACGAGTGGAGCGGCACAGGAAGATCTTTAACGGGTAGATAGCCTGACAGAATGGTGCCAAGATGTGGCACTCCAGTAAAGTAATCACAACATTTGATTGATTGAAATCAATTTCCCGTCAAAGGCATGTCTGTGCCAGCGTGCGTGTGTGTGTTTGTGTGTGTGTATTTGTCTATGCATATTTACTTAAACTTCATTTCTTTCTCGGATATGTCCTGAATATATGTATGTGCGTGTGTGTGTACTTAGATTGCGCCGATAAACGACGATACGCTTGAAATCAAGCGCGGCAACGGGTCTGGCTGCGGCTCATTGAGCTGCCATAGATGCCAGGCACAGACATGCGACAAGGACATAGACCGTGGCATAAAGGAGGAGGACTCTGCCCACTCCGCAGCTCGCTTCCGCGGAATTAATTTCAAATGAGTGACTGATGACGATTATAAAGAATCATGTGAATATAAATAATAACCCAAATGCATTTGGCTTGAAAACAAGCGTGGCCAAATTCAACTTCACCCTGGTGCTGTCCTGGCTTTAAGAGACGCTCCGCAACGCAAATCGCATTGCGCTCACAGACAGGGAAAGGAAAACACAACACAAAGTACGTGGCTGGGATTTTTATAACCAAATCAGGACAAGGCTGCGTCTCTTCCTTCTGCTCGCCTCCTGGACCCGATTCGGGGCGCTTTGTTTTCTTTTGGCAAACTCCAGATGCTTTTTGGCAATGCTTTTTATTGTTTTTTATGATCATTTGTATTCATCAATTTTGTATTGATTTGGCGCTGGCGACCCGCGTTTATGTGCCAAGAACACCGAAAGGATGAAAATATTTCAATACACACACACATATATGTAAACATATATATCTATATATGTGTTTATATAAAGCTTGGCAGAAGGCAATGAATTCGGATGTCTTGACTTCTGGCTGTGCCTTTTGCCAATGCGAAAATATCAGCTTCTTACGAATTTATGAGCTATAAAAACAGCTGCTGAGCTGGCCCAATACAAGCACCCAAAACCAAACACAGAAACAAACAGCAACACCAAGAACAAAATCAACAGTTAAGTGCCCCAATTTTTGATTACTTTTGTTATTGTTTTTATGCGCTCCTCGCATATTTGTTGATTTAATGTTTCTTTATATTTTAATTATGCGCCAAGTAGATGGTAAACAAACATTAATGTTTATTGAAAAGTTTAAAGACGCATTA
Source organism: Drosophila lacertosa (assembly GCA_004143845.1). Classification (NCBI taxonomy): domain Eukaryota; kingdom Metazoa; phylum Arthropoda; class Insecta; order Diptera; family Drosophilidae; genus Drosophila; species Drosophila lacertosa. Next base: position 22,700 of record SCDZ01000553.1, on the reverse strand, counting down.
TAAAAAAGTATCTTAGAAGAGAGAAAAGTCATTCAGTCTTATTTATCTATATATAATATATGGGAACTTTAAATGACATAATATAAGTTTATTTATTGCTTTTCATTTGAATTGTCGCCTTTTAAAGTCTGCCATTTGGCATTAAGCTAATAAGCTCATTAGTCAAGTCATATGCCAATTGGATTTGCATTAGCTGCTGCGGCAACTTCGAGTGCAGCTGCAACTGTTGCCTGTCGCCTGATTTGCCACAGCTTGAGCTTGGGCAGCAGTCTTCGGTTGCCGTCTTCTCGCTGTTGTCTTTGCAGCGCTGGCTTCCTATGATAAATTGATTGATATTTGAATTTAATGATAAGCGAGCTGTTAGCAGGCGACCAATGCGTTGAGTTGCCAATTGAATTTGCTTTGGTTGCGGCGCCCTTTCATTTTTCAACTTCAGCGCCAGCAGACGGCGTTATGGCTGGTCTTTGGTCCTTGGTCTTTGCTCCGTGTTCCTTGGTCCTTGCCTTGACTTTTATCTTGTGAAATATGCAAATTTTTTTTACACTCGATGCTTGATATAAGCAAAACTTTTGCACTGATAATGACATTTTTATAGTGCGTTGACGAGCTCGGTAGCCATTAGGGCCACAACTTGGGGCATGAGTTATTATGCTTCAGTTGCCAGCTGCTTCAGTTGCCTGCTGCTTAGGTCCAGCTTCAGTTTCAGGTTTAGCTCCTGGTCGAAACTGTCGCCGGTGTCGAAGTAACATCAATTTGTGGCATTGCCAATCGATTTATATGCCAATTTGCATAATCATTAAGTTCACACACACAGCTAACTGTTACACACACATTTATTTTGCATACATTTTGTGACACACACAGCCACAGACATATTGGCAATAAGTTTTGCTCGAGCAAAAGGTTGGCATAAAATTTGCTTGAATTTTTATATAAAATTGATTTTCTCAGGCATCTTCCGCCAGACTGTGTGCCACTCCCCCTTGCCCCTCTTTAATCCCATGGCCTGTTATGTATTTACCTTTTGATGCGCAGGAAACGAGTTCAACCTCAACTCTTACTACATGGAAAAGCTAAAGCTTTGGGACTTCAAGTGATTTTCAGGTCCATCTTCATCTTGTCCTTCTCGTTGTTGCTTCCGCTGCTGCTTTTCCATGTCTGTTAAATTTTCATAAATTTCAAATTGTCCAACTTATAAAAGTTACATAAATTGTTTAAACTTCAGATGGCCAGGCTGCCAATCTTCATTCATTTTGGCCTCATTAAAGCGCCCCCAGGCCAGACTTGGCCCACTGAATTATTTATAAAGCACGCTGTGCGAAAGAAATGTACAAGTATAATACTCACACTCACCTACATGGTATATGTAGGTATATTTTCGGACATGGGCATGAATATGACCTGGGTATAAGCCAGGCCCGGGGCCTGAGCTTGGTAATGTGCCCGGCCATAGCCCACAGGCTGTTTCTTTATTTTATTTTTTTTAGCTAAGGTGTGCCACTGCCAGCTGTAATCCACCCCATTCCCTCTCCGCCAGCCGGGAGGGGGTCAGAAACTTGAATAGAAGGAAGTGCTGCAAATTATGCCGGTAGCACTTTTCGTTAGCAGCAGCCAAAAAAGAGGAAGTCAGGCAGTTCACTTTGTCCTTTTATTGTGCCTTGTACCCAATAGAAATGGGCTTAAAAAGGGTATAAAGATTTATATATAAATCATTTATCATTAATAAATAAAAATAAGTGAATATATATCCTTCAAAATAGTTAGTGTTTGGCGAAGTTATGAAAACTTATAATTTGTATTCACTTTTAACAAAGGTGTTAGTGTGCTAGTGTCTGATAGGGTATTTAGTTGGGAACTTTCGACAACAGCATATTTTAGTACACACCAGCAATGCACAAGGACAAACACTCAAATAGACATGCATATTCGTATTTATTTTTAAATAGTAGTTTACCCAGTTAGCCAAGTTGGCCATGGGCATGAGAAACTCATTAAAATCACTTAATTGGAGACTTGCAAAAATTGCCCGGTGTTCCCATTTCGGTTTGCATATTAGCAATTCAATATTAGCAATTCAATTTTTATTTATTCCAACTTTACAAATTTCTTTAATCATATTCCCTTACTATCCAAAATTAACCAACTAGTTTTAAGCACGTGGCTCTTATGTTCATTTAAGCCTTTAAGATGACTATTCATTTTATATGCGAACACGTCTAAGTCCATCTTAGCTCTTCTCTAGAGCGTAACCTGCGTAATCCGTGCCTGCCTGGGAAAGGGCAAAGGCAAAGGCAGGCACTGGGGCAAAGTCAAAGGACGCCACTTTGAATCACTTTGAGCCACCTCTCTGCTCTACAAATTGCATTAAGCGTATTAATTTTCGCTGCTAAACTCGGCTTTGCCTTATGAATTCACTGCATGTGGGGAAAGTGCATACCCTGCAGACTGTGAATAGATAAAAAGGGTATATTTGATCTCAGCAAATGTGGAAAAAATCTAATAGGCGGCTTTTTCGCTAATCTAAAAACTCCTTTACATATTAATTTCTATTCATTTACACATGATCAAGCTATAGAGTATGCATCAGTTGGGTACATCTCTGAAGCAGACTTAACTGCAGGTTAAACAAACAAAAAAAAGATGATACGCAGCTTTAAGCTCGCGATAAGATGCCGCTGCGCATTGCCGTTTGTTCCTTTTCAATTTAGCGCCACTTTAAGGGCCACAATTGAAATATTACGTTTGATAACTGTCGCCCATTTAAAGCGACAAGGTAGCCAACTCAACTCCAGGACCTCTGCCCCCTGGCCCCCTGGCCCCCTTCCACGAGCAAGGCTCGACAGTCAGCGAACCATGTCGCGATGGCATTTGTTACTTTACCTTTTGGCTTCTGACTCTGCGCGCGCTTTGATGTCGTCTCTGCCAGGTCGCAATTGGAGTGGAATTGGCTCCAGGGGGTCGGTGGTTGCTGGCGACTGGTTTGGCTTGGTGGTTGCTAGTTGGTGGTTGACGAGAAGGCGCGGAAATTGTGCGCCGCAATCTCTTAAGACCGGCGACAAATATACTTGAGCGCCGTGGCCCGGCTCGGCTTTGGGCATTACCCGCGATTTAACAACAACTCCTGGTCTTTTGTCTGCGTGTGTGTGTGTTTGTGTATGTGTGTTGTTGGTCTGCGGGTTAAACGACATCGCGCAGGTAGCGCAGGCTCGTAAATAATTAATCTGGCCGCAAAGTGCGATTATCAAAGTGTTGGAAAAATGTTAAATAGCTCCCCGGAGGCAGCGCCACATTAAAATGTGGCGACAGTTGGCCCGTTTGACAAATGCCCCCAACCCCTGAATCCGCTGCCCACACGGCGACCGAAACTCTGCCCGAGGCCAGTTTGCTTGCCATTTTGATGTTTGGCTCGCAACTTCAGATGATGTTTTTCAATTATGCAAATAAAGGGATTAATTTGTTGCCGCCAACGGGTCGGGAGGGGGGCAAACACTTAAAATTGTTTTTAAGAGTGCGCCAGGCGCTGATAAAAGTTTCGCCCTGCGGCAGACGATGCGCGACAACTATAAAAATTTCAATTACATGCCCAAAAAGGGTGTTCTCTTAAATTGACTTCATTACGTCTCTGAGGGAAAAGCTGCGACAGACGTGTGAGAATGACGCGAAATAAAATTGACGGGTAATGCAGAGTTTCCACTGCGCAGATGGAAAAAATAACTCATTTTTCTTAGATATATAAGAATGGAGAATGAGTAACTTTTAAAAGTAAAGCTGGTAAAAAAAGCAAAACAGGTTGTTATTATATTTGTTTAAAATTTGAAATTTGTTAGCTAGTTAGCTTATAGAAATATTCGATAAAACAACTCAGCCTCGATGCGGGTAAGTGGAAACACCATAAAAGGGTTGCACAACACCACGCAAAGGGATGGGCGCATTTTTGGGTGTGCTTCATTTAATTTTATTTGTCTCAAAGTTTGAGGCGTCAAATTCTGTTGTGTGTGTGTGTGTTTTAGTATGGCGTCTGTTGGCATTTATTTTATTTGCCGTTTCAATTGTGAGTTGACGCTGGAAGTGGCTGTCGGGTATTAGGACTAAACGGGGTATAGCAATGGAGACTACCGTCATATGAGATGAGAGCGCTGGTGTCTGTGTTGGCCTGTGATCGTTGGGTTGTCAAGTGTGGCGGATGGGGGCGTTGCACAAATTAAACCCGAATGAAAATTAAACGATGCATGAAATTACTTTGCTTCTTCTTTCGCTTTTTCCCTGGTCTGTTGTTGTTCCTATTGTTGTCGTTGGCTTCAACTTTTTCGTTAGCTTTGGCTTTTGCTTTGCCACTGGCTCCTTCTGCGTTGTCGTCGTCCTTGTGCTGGAGTTGGCTTTTTTAATTTTTAATGTGCAGTCAGTTGTTGTTGTTGTTGTTGTTGTTGCTGACTTGAGACGGGGCGAGGCAGGATCACAGCACAAGGACACACGCCATTTACGCAGCCAGCATTGCACTCAAAGCGAAGCGAATAAATACGCAACGAGAGAGAGAGAGAGAGAGGGCAAAAACAGCCCAGCCAATTTATAAAGTCAAATGTCAGTAACTGCAATTAAGGCGCATTTAGTTGAACGATGGGCGGTGGGCGTGACCAGAATATAAGTTTGCTAAAGAAAAGAGGAATTACGATAAACTAAACAGTTGCTAGCCAAGCGAATAGCAGAGCAAGAGAATTTTAACTTTAATAATGGATTTATACAATTTATTTATTTAACTAAATATGCATTTTGATATACTTATATTAAGAAAGACAATTTTGTATTCAGAACTTTTCAAATAGCCCGTTTGATAAGCTTGGCAGAACTCAAATGAAATGAATATTAAATGAAAGCAGAAGATCTTTCGGCACAATAAATGCGGATGAAGTCCTCAATTGATGTGGTGGGGAATATGTAAATGAGTGTCAGTTGAGTTGAAGTCCTTGCGCAGGTCCTTCCGCCTTCGAGTGACACAAATCTTCTGCTTATTAGCACATTTTATTGCCTATTTTAACCCGTTTTTGTTATGCGGCGTTTTTGTCGGGCCCAACAAAGGCGAATCATGGAATCAAACCAAACGAGGAGCTCGCATAATGTAAACGGAAATGAATTTATAATGTATGACTTTCTTTTCTGTTTATCCTTTCTTCGTTTTTTTTGTGATATTTTTTACGATGTCTGCCATAAATTGTTGGCCAAAAGCAAATGCACATCAGGCACACATACACACACACAGGTGGAGTAACAGCAAAAAGGCGCGCACACAATTTTGCTGCTGACTGGCAAACAACTAACTCATTTTGTGGTTGCCACCTTTTTTGTGGCAATTGTCTGGTTGGCAACTTTGCTTCGTTTCTCTTTTTTTTTTTTTTTTATTTATCGTCTGCGATTCCGATTCAGATTCCGATTCGCTGTGTGTGTGTTTGCGTGTGTGTGAGTTTGAGTATCTGATGAGTTGAGCTTGTGTGCACATTGTTCAATATTAAACAGCCATGCATGTGTGTGTATGGGCTTGGGCTGGGCGTGTGACAGCTCAATATATTCGCCATTTGTCGCCGTCGTTCGCGCCCACAGGAGCAAGGTGTAGTCGCAGGCGCTGCCGCTTTGCGGTTGCCGCATGTTGCAAAACTGTTGAGCGCTGCGGCAGACAACAAGAGCAAGGAGCAAACGGGGGAACGACGAACAAGTAGCTGGAGGCCATCGTCATCGTCGTCGTCATCGTCATCGGCATTCACATATGAAGGTTCATGTGGGCGCGTTCCTCGTCTCAACTCCTTAGCTGGTGTTGTTGTTGTTGGTGTTATTGTAGTAGAAATGCAGGAAAATCAATTTCGTTCTCCATTTGCAGTTGGCAATTTGCATAATAAGGTCGTTTGGCGCAATTTGCATGTGAATGTGATAAATTCAACGGGCGGCGCTTGCCGCTTGGCGCACGCGGCGTATACGTTACACCCCATGCAGTCAGACACTAACACACACACACGCACACACACAAGCGTGACATTGTGTGCGTCTGTGTGTTTGTTTTTTGTGCGCCTTTTCAACTTTCCCCCATTCGCTTTTTCACCTTTGACACACACACACACACGAGCAGAGAGGTTTGAGAAATGAAAAGTATAGCGGTATATTAAATAAGTAGGTGTGTCCATGTCATGGCAATGCCAACTGCCAACTGCCAGCTGGTAACTGGTAACTGCCGCAAAGCAACTACCAATTGCTGGTGACTCTCCTGGCTTCTCTTTTCTGGTCAACTGCTGCTGCAATTGCCGTGCAATCATAAAACGTGAAACTTCAACGCGCCAAAATGTCGTAAAAGCAAATATGAGAATTTTTGTGATTTAAACGCTTTGCCGTTGCTTTTATTATACCATTTTTCGACATAGGACTGTCGGGACGGGGCGGGGGCGTATATCTGGCTAGTCAGTGCTGGGCAGCAATAACAACAACCATAATAAAATTGACGTGGGCCATGCCGTGTGAATTGTAGACTGCAGTGACGTCCAGTCAACGGGCGCTCGGCTCTAGGCTATTTTTTGTTCGGTCAGCCGATTTGTAATATTCCAGCAACAAACTGCAGAAGCGGGCCAGCACCGGCCAGGACTGGCCAGGACCCGCAGGCGCAGCAGGAGCTGCATATGCAGTCGTGCAAGCATAATTCATGTGACAGCCGGCGGGCCTGTTGGCGTTTTTTTTATTTCTTTTTTTCTACCATGCCGCCCGACTGCACTTTCTATTTTACATGCAAAATATGGCATACGGGTGGTGGCTTTTTTCTATATATATTTTTAACGAAGGCAGCGGCTTATTTTTTGCAACTTAGTTCATAACTGGAAATAGTATTTATTTAGCATGCAGTCAGAAATCGATTGAATGCCTTTTCTTTTCTATAAATCTCTTTTAAAGCTGCCCATAAAAATAAATCTTATAATTAATTTGGTGAGTCTGCAATCATTCAAGTATTAAATTCTGTCAGGCAATAACCTCCAAAAAGAACAAAGTTTATTATTAAGTGAAGGAAAATTGCATGCATAGTTGAAGGTTATCTTTTTTATGCACCATCAACAGCCTCGCTCACATGCTCGCAAGGTTTTTAATAAATCCTCATGATTATAGCATTTGAAATGTGCAAATAACAAAGCGCCCCTTGCTTACGGCAGGGCCAAAAAATGTGCAGTTAATGCATGCGGCTAACATGGCTGGCAGTAAAAGTTAACGTTTGCCACAAAAAAAAAAGCGACCGTTAAACTGAACTAAGTTACCTTGCAGTTGGGATAGATAGGGCGGGTAGTGGGCGATGGCCAACGGGTTTATGGCCAGACAATGCAGCTAAAACAAAAAAAAAAAGAGCGAATTGAGAGCTCGCAGCTAAAACTAAATAGCTGGCATTAAAAACTGCTCACGTTTCCGTTTTCGCTCTGTCCCACTAATTGCAGATATAACCAGTGCGCTGACAATGACCGAGGTGAAGATACCCAATCACATAATGCGGCTGAAGAGCGCACTCCTTGGCTGCCGCTACGCTCTGGACGGCGAGTCGCTGTACTCGGTGAAGTGGTACAAGGACGGACACGAGATCTACCGCTATGTGCCGCGGGACAAGCCGCCTGGTCAGGCGTTTCCACTGCCCGGCGTCAACATCGATGTGAGTATTCCTCCAGGGGCAACAGGTGCAAATTTAATTTAAAATTTTATTACAATTTATTAGGCGCCTATTAAGGGGGGGTTGCTTTTTAAAATTTAGTGTTACGGGCCCAACATAATGATTATTTTCAAGAGCATGTAATTGCCACAACAGCAACAGCAGCCACAAGCAAACCCTCCACGCTCAACATCTTGTTGCATTGTAGTTGCCATTCTGTGTGTTTTCATGTGCTGATTACGTCGTCGCAGAATGGAATTGCTGCCACGTAGTTTTGCCATTTAACTTTAATTTAATGTTGATGTAATTTTTTGTTAGCCATAAAAATGTTTGCTACCCCTCGCCAACACTTGTGTAAGTGTGTGTGTGTGCCGGGTTAGCTTAGGTCACGTTGCGGTGTGGCCCTTAGACTGCTCTCTTTAACGTACATTGTACACGTCACTCAATTTCAATTGCGATTGAAAAGGTTACCCGGCCAAAATCACTTAAAGCTGCCAATCCTCAAGCTCGACAACCCGCCATCTTCCACGGACCCCGACCCCACTCTAATAATAATAATAATAATTTGCTAAAGCACTTAAGTGCGTCTACTTTGTATGGCATTTTGTTGACAGCCGCGTCCATGTCGACGTCCACGCCCGAGTCTCCACCCGCAGCAGAAAAGGAAAAAATTTGCCAGGCAAAGGCGATGCCAAATAAAGCAAAGCCGAAGCAATTGACGTACGGCTAACGCGACGTATGAGCAATACGAGCGCGACTTTTATAGCTTGTGCGTGCGCGTCCGCTCCTCGTCCCACCCTGTGCGTAACGTGTAGGCGTGAATGTCTACATTTAGACATGAAAGAGTTGTGCCCAATGTGTGTGTTTGTGTGTGTGTTTGTGTGTGTGTTGCTAGCAAAGCATAAATATAACAGATATTTATGGTTATAAGCGTTATTGGAACAAAGGCGACTTACAGCTGAGGGGCTGGGTGACAGGGATTACGGCTCGCTCTTTAGGATAATTGCTAGCATTTTATGGGTGCTTAAACCATATATACATAAGTCTATACTAGCGTAACTTTAGTGGTTGCTATGGGAAGAGTTGATAATTATTATGAATATTGCACTCAGCATTAAGTCTTAACCAAAAGCGGGTAATAGTCAACCAGGTAATTAGTCAGAGAAAAGTCTGTAAAGTTATACAACGAGAATTGACTACTGAGCGCTGTGCTGTTAGAAGACGGCTGTTAACAAGTTGTGAGTCGCAATAAATTGTGTGAATTGCATTTTGTTGCAGGCATCATAAACAAAATGGCGCCCGCACGTTCTAGGGGAATGCAATAAATGCGGATAGGACCCGCCGTCCCTGAGAGGCGACTGCAATTTGAATTGTGGCCGGGCTTTTGAGCTGAAGACGTCTTTCCGTCTGCCCCGCTGACAACTTGTGCGTTCATAGAAATTGGCAAACGGGTGTTTCCAAGCTGCCCCTTTGCAGTCCCTGCTCTGTTCGGTATGGGAAGGAATCGGCTTAAGCACTAGAAAGAAACAAACAATGCCAGTTCGCCGTCATTGTAACGGGGTAATGGAAGCTAAGGCGGAGGAGAAGGAGGCTGCAGGCAACAAGCAACAAACCAAAAATAATGTTGAACGTGACTTTTGCGATTGTTTGCGCCAACGCAGCTGAGGGAAGAAGAAAACAGAGCCGGATGAGGGGCGGATAAAACAGAGAATGAGAGAGGAGGAGCAAGGAATTTTCATAAAAATTTGCTCGACAAGTTTTTCGGGTAGCCCCGTCAAGGAAAATGGAAAGAAATGAAAACTTTAGCAAGCACATTCAGCTCCATGTGTGCGTGGCTGAGAGTGTGTGTGTGATAATAAAACTGCAACTTAAAGAACTTGACTGCAATTGTTTCTGGCAAAGATGTTGAGTGACTTTTACAGCAACCACTTCTCCAGCTATTCCATATACTACATTCATATATTCGCAGCTCCTCTTTCCCATTCCGGCCGCACTTACATTCTCATGCGTTTGGCACTGGTTACACAGTTGCGCACGGTTTCGGAATGTTGCGATTGTTTCTGGATTTTTCATTGCTTGTTGTGGCTCCGGCTTATGACTTGTGCTTTTTGTTGTTGTACTGCTCGGGGCTCTTGACCAAATTACATTTTGGTCACACCCCACACTGTCAGCGCCTGTCCGAGACTGGTAAACCTTAAACTAATAACAAATACACTGAGCGACGGCTTCTTCTTCTTCTTCTCCTGCTGGCCTTAGAAATCATCATCAATCTTAATTTTTCACTCAACAACAACAAAGAAAAAACCACAGAAAGCAAATTGGCAAAATCTGAAATTGTGAAAATCTGTAAATCTAATTGCCTTTATTTTCGGCTGGGGGCGTGGCTAGGGGCTAGGGAAGAACCTACTGTCGAGTCATGGCGCTGTAATTTATTTGAATTTCGACTTGCAAAATGTTTAACAAACACTTTTCGTTATTTCTATTTTCTACCCTCCCCCAACAGCTGCGCAACTCCTCCGACACGCAGGTGATGCTGCGACGGGTAACGCTCCAAAGCTCCGGCCTGTACCGCTGCGAGGTGTCCGGCGAGGCGCCCGCCTTCAACACCGTCTCCGAGTCGGAGACAATGACCGTTGTGGGTAAGTTTGAGTAAGAGAAACAACACGAATTTAATTAAAATGCTAATAGTACGCAGCAGTCAACAATGTTGTTGAATGACAGCTGCAAGTGGACTACAGATCTGAGTTCGGGAAAGATGTGCAACATAATTGTCATAGGGTCCAAAACAAATACAAGCGATACGCAACGTAAATCTCGACACGCAGCAACAAAAGGCTGACGCAAGTTTAAAAATGACAAACACATTTCTGGGCATCACATACACATGTCCTTGGCTTGAAGTGACAGTTGAGTGAAGTGAAGTAAAGGAAGATTTTCGAGTGCTTTGGTTGGGCTTAAATTGGGAAAAGCACGATATGGAATATTTTCAACGCAATATCTTAATTGTTTTTACCTAAGGCCGCACTCTTACCCAGCTGAGAGCTTGCAACTTGTCGCTTTAGAGCATAATGAAATTCATTCTCAGCTCCCACTGCTCCTCAGTGTATACTTGCTGCTGCCTTGGCCTCAGCATCAGCATCAGCATCAGCGTCATGTCTTTAAAGCCGTTTTTACTATTTACTATTTGCTGTTGCTGAAAACCCAGGTTCCATTCTGACCGCTTTTTTGCTTAATACAACTGCATAATCTAAGCAAACAATTGAAATGGAATTTTTGCAGTTGTCCTCGTCCTCGTCCTCGTCGCCGTTGCAGTCGCAATAACAAAAGGCAACGCAGAGCTGCAAACATTCGTATGTGAATGGGACTCCCCTCGTAAGCGTGTGTCTGTATGTGTGTGTGTGTGTAGATAAAAGCGCTGCTTCACAATTGCAAGTGTGTGGGCGTGGCTGCTGCAACTGTCATTGCAATTTGAAGTAAAATTATGTTTTCATGTCGTGCGATTTAGTTGAGTAAAAAAATGGGTTAAGATAAAGCGCCATCTGCCGGCTGGGGGCTGGTGGTTAGTGACTGGTGGCTCGTGGCTGGTAGCCAAGAGCTGGGACTGGCAAAAACCCGTTGGCTTTTGTCTTCGGCGACACAAGAGCACTTGGGAAGCTTGGAAAACTTGGAATCACATTTACATGCACATGCAAAGGGCTTGTTGAGTGAATAGGTGGTTGGGTGGGTTGCCACCGCAAGAGCTTAGAATTTTATTGGAATTTACGCCACGCAACCACACAGCGCACGCAGCTCAATCAGAGACCACAGCCGCCGCCGGGCGCCAGCCTCAAGCTAATCACAAATTTATAAACTCATAAAAAATCAAACAGTTATCAACATGTGCAGCAACCGCAGCAACAGCCACTGCGGCAGCGGCCAGGCTCGTTTGCCTTAGGGAAGCTTCAGCTCATCATCATCATTATCATCATCATCACCATCACCATCATCATCATCATTGGCATGAGCATCAGCATTATCATTATTATCAGCTTGCTGCCCACTCGACGCCCACTCTGAGCACATTTCATGCTGATTCGGCAGCCTTCGGCAATCCCTCATGCTCTCGACAGCGACGGCCCCTAACAACCCCTAAGAACAACGACTCAGACGCATCGGAATGTTGCGGAAATGGTTTTGCATATTAAACAATGTCCTGGGTTGCCAATTGGGCGACATTCGACTCTATGGGCAAAAAAGAGAAAAAAAAATAAGTCCCCACTGTCCCCAAACGGCTGCAAAATCGAACCAAAAAGGGGCAAAAGCTGGGCGATTCATCGTCATCATTCTTCTTATCGTTTGAGTTGCTCTTACCAACCTTCTTGTTCGCATCAACTTGCTCATGGCTGCTGCTGCAAGTGAGCCATAAAATATGCTTTAGTGCGTTTCAGGGCCCATTTACACAGCCCGAACAAACAACTGCACCGTGGAATGAGCAGTTATTAACTCGCACAAAAAACGCGCCTTTAGAAATCTGTATGTTACATAACTGGTGCTTAAATAAAATTAAAATATATACAATTGCCTTTAGCAATAGATCAATGGATCTTCAAGCACAGATATTTCCCTTCTCTAATTGGAATTTTATGTATGCAATGTGCTGTCAGCTCTTCGACATTTATTCGCCCCAATAGTAGACCAGATCCTGCGGGGGCTCCCGTCGCCCACTTGAAATTTACATTATGCTGGTTGTCGCTGCGAAAATTGCTGCTGCTGCGGTCAAAATGTGTCGCGCTGCGCTTTGCTCTCTGCTGTGGCATCCATTACTCATACGCCGCATTGGACGACTGCTGAGCTGTGCTGTGCTGTGCTGTGCTGTGCTGTGCTGTGCTGCGCTGCGCTTCGGAAACGACTTAAAGGCAGCAACAGAATAAATCGCGAAAGTTGTTGTTGTTGTTGGTTCGCCGAGAAGTCCATATATATGCAACCCTCTTCGCAGTCTGCAGCTGCTCCCCAAACAGCCGTCGTTTGGTATCTTAGGCTTTACATATGGCTACGATTTTTAATGCACGATACGCGTCGGCATCACGGGGCATGTTTGAGTTAAGAAAACATTACTGTAACCAGTTACATTTACAGTGCAGTTACAGTAACTGTTATTCCGTTGCCGGGTCCTTGTCGTCTTCGCCCTCGTCCTCGTCGCTGTATCTGTATCTGTATCTGCGTCTGGCGCTCTGCGGGCCGAGAAATAAAAGTAAAGCGCGTTGTTTTATAATTAATGAGCACGCAAGGCGCGAGGCGCTGCATATGTCCTGTCCTTTTGTATGTGTGTGTATGTGAATTTATGGTTAAGTGCACTTTAAAGGACAAACATACAAATAACTCACTTTGCCGCTTCCTGCTGAGTCGGGTTTCTTCGTCCTTCGCACTCACACGTTCCGCATGCACATACTTATAATGTGATCGCTTATCGATTTTACAATATAAAAAGCAATTGCCCGCATACGGGCCTGTGAGCCATCCCGCCCCCCTCCGTCCACAACATTACTGCTCTCGACCATACACTGTAGGCCAAGAAAAAAATATATAATAAAAAATTAAATGTGATTTTTATGAGCTTTGAGTGGCCACGCGGCAAACTACAAGACTTTTATAGACACTCCCCTCCCACAACGACTCCCCAGAGAGATGGCCTCGCTAATGAGCTATAAATTTAAAAAGTGACATTCCTTAGCTCAGTCGGCACAATGGGTGTCCATTTAATAACACAGTTGTTAGACGTTTAAACAAAGAGTTTAAAATGGTCCTAAAGCAAGTCAAATTAATAACTGTTTCATTTATGAGCTGCATCTGTTAACTTTCTTATTGTCAAGGTACATTTTAAGCAACAAATACTAGCTTGAGATTTGCTTAATTAGGCTTACGGTAATCCCAATTTATTGCCATATTTAAATAATGTTATTTTTCAATGGCAATTGAACTAAAAACCCCTCATAAGAGAAAACACTTTGATGGGGGCCGCCTGCTCATCATTCATGGCTGCAAATGTTTATGAAAATTTTGAGAAACACTTAACAACAAGTCAGAATTTGCGACTCAGGGCTCAACATGTGCATAATTCACACAAACACACACACACAGGCTTTGCATATAGATCAAGTGGCTTTTGCTGGCGGCCAAACTCAAGTTAGCCCAGCCCCCGCCCCCGAGCCCAGCTTATCGCCTGCTTCACAGCAGCTGCAAAGTGCGCTTACCTGCCAAAAAAAAAGAAAAAAAACACAAAATAAATAAAATAAGGGAAGAGCATACCGCAGCATATTAAAAGGCACCCCCAGCTGTGTTCTCTAGATGGGCTCTCCCCCTCACGCCCCTTCCTCCACCCCAACCACGGTACCACTTAAAATGCTCCCTAGTAGTTGTTTTTGTCGCTGGCATTTGGCTGCCTGCAGGCAATTGGGCTGGGCTGGGCTGGGCTGCTGCCTTAGACGCTTTTTCACCTTTTCGCCAGGATTTTCGTAACGCTTTCCATCTTTTTTCCAGTTTTCTGCTGCTCTCCACTTCCTTTTTTTGGCTGCACAAAAGGTAGCAAACGAGCAGCCAAAATGCGATCAAAAAATGAAAAAAAAAGAGGGAAAAACGACATAAGAAAACCCAAAAACTGCTTAGTCATAGGAAAATGGTCGAAATATACTTGAGCCGTGTTTCCATGTTCGCCCCTTGTCCACACAAGCATGACTCGACTTATTGCAGCTTGCCTGGGCTCTGGCCACTATGGGGTCCTGATACATGGTCTGGGCTTTGTCCTGGTCCTGTGCCAGCCGACGCCGCAGGTCCAAGTGTTGTTGTTGTTGTTGCCATTGCGTGCTAAGTTTTCGCCAGAATAAATTGCTAACACACTCGAAACACACACATACATATACATATATGTATATATGTGTGTGTAGTGTGTGAAGTGTGCTACGGGGCGCCCTTAGATTTATGCGACAAATAAAAGTAAAGTGCGACAATATGGCGTTGGCTTAAAAAATAGCCATATAATATGAAAACAATTATCAGAGAGCTGCCCAGAGGTGTGCGAAAAGGTCTTTGATCTTAACTGTCAGGAAAAAGGAGGGGATAGCAGAAAAGTGAAATAATATTTATGCTGGAACAAATTAAAGATTAAGCAGGTCTTATTAAATATATAGAGCGTTATGGAGAGAGAGATTCCAGAATATAAATTTAAAGATGCCCTTTGAATGCCGGCAAAGTTGCGGTGTGAAGTCATTCGCCATCTGCAGGCATTTCTTTGTTCAAAAAGCAAACATTTATTTACTCAGATATTAATTGGTTTTTACAGTAAACGATAAATATAATTGGCCTAAAATTATTCCTTTGAGAAAACAAAAGAAATTCCTGACAGACCTTTTGTCAGCCTTGGCAGCCAATATGATATTTTATATTCTATTATTGTTGGTCACAGTTAACAATAAAAGTTTACGATTTAAAAGTAAATATCTGCTGGAAAGGGCTCAAATGTTGTATTGTGGCCATTGAAATCAATTTTCTTTCAATTTAATTTTCACATTTTTATAAATGCAACTTTTATGGAACTGAAGTCAAACAGAAATGCAATTTACAAGCCAAATGCAATTGCCAACCATTTAATATGTACGCATTTATGCAGCCAACCCACTCGCACAGAGTGCCATTTTCATATGTGTCTGGTCATATTTTATAAAGCTTCATATTATCCATGTGGCTGAGAGCTACCGCCCACACAAGAGGCAGCTGCACTAAATTGAAATTCTGGAAAAAACAAAAAAAGAAAGAAAGGAAAAAGAGCAACCAATGTAAAGTAAACTCCACTTTATAAATTACAAATAAGCAAAGAGTCCCTGACCCCGCTTTGACCCACAACTGGAACTGAACCTGTGTCTGGTTCTTGTTCTGGTTCTGGTTCAGGTTCGAGTTCGAGTTTGGGCTCGGTCTCTGTGCCTGTCATGCGGCCAGTTGGCTGAGCGAACGAAGCCACAACAAAAACTCCGACAGCTTCTAAAGAAAATTAATTTTTTTTCAAAACCATTAAAAATTAATTTTATTTTGTGGAAGAGGCAACGAGCACACACACTACCACACACACATATGAAAGGGGCAGCTGCAAATGTTATGAAATTTGTGAGGCTGGCAAAAATGAAACAAGAAATTCTACGCCAGTTTTTATTGCAGAGTGTGCTGTGTGTGTGTTAACGGGGAGGGATGTTGGGTGGTGGGTGGTTGGTGGGGTGTCTTTTTGGTTTAGGCATGGTATATTTATAATGCACACAAACACTCGACTGCGTCTCGGCCTGCCTCACAGTGGGCGTTAACTGGACGCCAGGGGGCGCCACACTTGACTTGATTCTTTTCTTTCCATTTTTGTATGTGTGTTTTTTTTTCTACTTTTGCGTATATGCCCAAAAGCGCTAAGCAATGAGCGAGCGTGTGGCCAAGTGGTTGTGGGCGTGAGTCCTAGCCAAAGCTATAGGTATAGCTATAGCCATAGCTACATCTTTACCCGTGGCCATAGCCAGATGGCTAACAACAGCACCACGCCTCTCCCCACTGGCACACACACGCCAAAATAAACTTTGAATAAGCATTTGCTATGCGTATAAAATGGAATCCCCTCTGCAGGTCTGTGTGCCGTGTTTTGTATTTTACTGGCACAAATCTCAACATAAATCTTAAGTACGTCCGCCTCGTCTACATCGCCTGCGCCAAGACACTCTCCATCCAGCATCCTAGCATCCAGCATCCACATGCTTTCATTATGGCTACGAAACGGGCACAAACGTAAAGCAAATAAGCATTGCTGCATGTGAAGTAATAAAGCAAAATGCGCCAAAGGAACTTAGCAACTGGCATCTAGTAGAGCTAGTGTGGGGCAACAAAATATTCAATTTCCTTGGCTCATTAAAATTAAATAACTGTGCTTAGAGCATATACTTCTACACTCCCTATATCTCCTTCTCTCTGTCTCTATCTCTCTCTCTCTCGCACAGACGCCCCCTGAACACGCCCAACTGAAAAAAGGTTCAAAGCGGAACCTGCCAAATGGGACGTGCGTTGCTCTTTTTGCCCCACAATGGGTCGCATAATGTGAGAAAATATAAAATAAACTAATTACAGAGCTTTGCTTCCTTCACTCACGCGACATGTCTCACATGCTGCCCTATAATTATTTCAATAACTAATGAAAAGTAGGTCATTGCAGTCGGTCCCACAATCGAACCACAAGCTATTATCTGGGCATTTTATTTCTCTTTCTATATAGCTTTCGCTCTCGTTTATTTTTTCTATTCTATCTAACTCATTTAAATAAATTGTCGCATTATTAGCATACTTTTTCTTTGAAATTGCCATTAACTTTGTTCCACTGTGCGACGGTGACAAGAGAGAAAAGCATACTTACAAATGGACGTAATTACAGTTAAAGGCTTTTTGATGTCCTTGCTGATGGCAATTCGATGTGCGGACTACTCACGTCCTGCGTTAAGTATGCAGCTGTGTGTGATTGTCTCTCTCTCTCTCTCCCTCTCGCTCTCTCTCTCTCTCTCTCTCTCTCTCTCTCTCTGTTTCACTTGACTTAATTTATATTCAAAAGTCGTTTGAAAAGTTACATATGATTATTTTTCCCGGCTTTACAGTGACTCCGAACCACGGGCCGAAGATTAGCGGCGGTCAGCCACGCTACCAGATCGGGGACACTGTGCGCGTGAACTGCACATCGGCCCCGTCGAAGCCAGTCTGCCACCTGAGCTGGCTGATCAACGGAGAGCCCGCCCAGAAGCAGCACCTCAAGCAGTACGACAAGGTGGTGGCGAACCGGGATGGCCTGGAGCTGGCTCGTCTGGGCCTGGAGTTTCGGGTGCGGGGTTTCCACTTCAAGCACGGTGATATGAAGCTAAAGGTGAGTGGCTTGAATTGCAGCCAAAGACTTCAGCTAATCAGACTTGCCTTTGTTTTCAGTGCGTGGCCAAGATCAGCTCACTCTACTGGCAAAGCAACGAGGAGAGCGTAGAAAGCGATCGCCAGCAACGGGCGCCTGCCTTGGAATCGCGTGAAACTGTGGCTGCCAAGTCGAGCACGATTGGTAAAAAATCCCTGCAATGGGCAACTCTTTAAATTGACCAGTTTCCAAAGTTACTTAACAATTTGTAATCCTTACAGGTGCTGCCGCCTCCAGGCAACCCTCGCATCTCATTTCGCTGCTTACCGCTCTGCTGCTGCTCTGCGGCGCCGTTGGATCCTGGACTTGGCCCCAAGCGAGCACTGCCAGTTAACTGGCTTCAGTCCATGCTTAAAGCGGAAAGCGGCGATCTGTCGCCAGACGATGTCTTGTCTGAGAAGTTTGGGTGTAAAAGTAAAACATATCCTATGCCAAATTTTATAGAAAAATCTATAAATACTTACGAGTACATTGCGCTAATATAAAAAACAAAAGAAAACCAAGTTTAATTAAATTGATGTGTATGGAAAAACTTAGTAATCCCACAAGGAAAACCTTTCAAAATTAACAAAAAAAAAAATATTACAAAAAAAAATACTGAAACTACTTATGTAACTAATTAAATACTATTCATATAAGACAAAACTACTCAACTTGAGCATTTAAGTAAAACTTAAATTGATTTGTAAATATTTAAAGTGTTAGCTGTAAGCACGCGAAAACTGAAAGCAGAGAAGTATCATGTTATAAACCAAGAAATTTAAATTTAATGGAAATATGATTTTCATTAAGTGTAAAGATTAGTCCATTAGTTGATGTTGAATTGCAAAAATCAGCGAGAGCTCTGTATTATATATTTTTTTTATATTTAAATAGATTTATTATCCAGCTTTAATTTCTCATACGAATCCCAAGATAATGATTTGATCTCCACTTCCTTGTACTTATAAACAAACAATTAATATTCTACGGCATTTTGCACATATCAAATTTCTACATTTCAATTGTATAAAATGCACCTCACTTCGATCGAACTATTCAGAGTATTTAAACACAATTATAATACCTAATAGGCTAAGTAGGCACCTAATTATAAGTTTAGATATAAGAATACGAAAACTGTAAGGCCATCCCATTTAAAAAATAACATTTTCATCAACTGCTCTTTGACAAGGTGATCAGAAAATGAAAGACAAACTGCAAGTTGCATAGGAATAAATAATAGAAAATTAGCTGTAAATAGCGACTGCATCTTTATAAAACAAAACCCTGAAAATGTGCGATTAATGTATAATTCCATCAATGCCAAGCTGCAAAGATGACTCCTAAGAGATAAGAGTACAAATCTGTAAAGAGGAGGAATCTTGAGATTTCTAACAAGCTACTTCAAAACCAATTCTTATTATGTTTACTATACAAAAGAAATTTGTATGTAAATGTGAAGAAACATGTGGTTTATTATATTATTTTATTTTTATTATTAAAAAGCATATGTTGTATAACTATGATTATTTATATATGTAATTATAATTATTTTCTGAAATTCCCAATTTATCATAGATTTCTAATGTCTCAACTCAGTAGCCAAAAAAAAATTTTATTTTTTATTCAAATTTCAATTCTATAAAGGACTGTTCAACTTATGTATGAATTATAGTTTGTGTTCAAAGACCGTAAAACATTCGCCTAATCTTTGTTTATACCCTGCACTGAGATAATAATCATTAAGTTATGCTAATTTCATAAGCTTGGGGCACAATGAGAGACAATTTGTACGGACAATGGGAAACAGTCCAAAAATGGATGTTGACACAAGAGGCAATATGCCAAGGTGTGCAACAAACCGCAAAGTGCACGCGAGTCAAGTAAAGACAAAGGAAAACCAAAACAAAAACAAAGCTGAAGCAAACAAGTCGAAACTGGTGCAGACCATGTGACTCATGTGCCTTAAGCCCACATTTGGCGCCTGCCCCCGAGGCAGCGTGACGTGGCAGCTGCACGTGAGCGGCGACTGCAGCCTGTTTACAATTGTTGCTAATTTGCATACAAAGGCGTCCGAATGAGGCCAAGTGGAACAGCTGCGGCGAGGCACGCGAAGCCTTTTGCCATTGGCCAGTTTTGGCCACGTTTATCATTTATTTTTGTTTTGTTTTGCAATAGCCGTCCAAGAAGCCCGGGCGGGCAACGCAGCTTGGCACTTTGATTGGCACTTGATATTTGTTATTGATAGATCACGCTTTCAGCTACGAGTAAACCAAACTAGCCAAATAAAATGTTCTTGTAAATAAGCAAAATACAAAATGTAAACGATACATAACACTCCCATAGACTCTAAGAACTGTAAGAACTACTTTGAAACTGGATGAGCTGTTCTACAAATATTCTCCATTAAATTCTAAGCTAACCTTGTGCGTGTTGTAAATTAACAAATTAACCGAAACTTAAGAGCGACACATGGAAAAACAAACAATGGATAGTGAAAAACGAAATAGCAAAAATAAACACACTTCCGTGATGTACATTGTTTTGCGCTCATAAATTTTGTTATATCTAAATGATTTTAGTTAATTCATTTTTATAAGCGGCAGCTAAATGTTTAAAATTAGTTTGTAATTTGAGAAATGAATAAAACAGAACAAGCAAAACAATTCTTTAAATTAAACCAAAGCATTTTCTTGCCAAGGCATTTCCGGTAAGCTGCAAGCCACATCCGGTTTCCGCTAAATAACTGCCCTTATATCCTTGGTCTTTGAATAATACTTTTAAAAGCAATTGATTTTCTATTTAAAAATCCAATTCGTTTTGTAATGACAACTGCCTTAGGCTCTAAACAAATTGTATTGAATCAGTAGGCTGGACCTTTGTACTTTTGCGAAGTATTGTATTTATGCCAGGTGGGGGCAATTATATTTCTTTGACTTCTTTAATTATATCTTAACATAAACAGAGTAGAAAAGCTTACTTTACAGTTCATTTGTAAAATGACTCAGCTCTGAAAGATATTGATGAGAATTGAATTTTAAAAGTTCTATCAAATAGTTATTCAACGTCAAGCTATGCAAACTACACGTTGGCATGACTCTTTTTGATTCAATAAGCAACCCACGACATTTAGCATGAAGGGGCTAATGAAATCCTTACAAAAGGACCCTGAAAATTGCAATGACGCATTTTACCCCTTTGCGACGCGTCATTCAATTTTCGCTTAGCCATAAATTAAAACGTCACCGCAATTAAAGTGCACACCAGGCACAAACACAGACACAGACACACGCACACTTGCACAGTTTTATGCGATGATTCATCGCGGGGGGAGTGGAGATTTATGCAGACAGGATACGCGACCGCAGCGCGTATTGCATTTCCGCTGGTTATTCATGGTCAATAAGCGTGGGTGATGCATGCGAGGCAGTCATAAAAGCAAAATGCAATGAGAATAAAATAACACAGCAACTGCAACAACAACGACAACATCAACAAATACTTCAGCACTTCCTGCCATTGGTGTGGCAATGTGTTTATATTGCAATTTTGCACGTTTGCCGCTTGGGTATCTCCCTTTGGGCCCTTTGAGTCCCCTCTGCTGAGCTGATTGTGAGCCGAATTAGTTTTTGCGTTCAGCCTGAAAATTGTGCCAGAAAATGCAGAAAATTGAACAATTAATGTAAATGGCAAAAACTGTTGCCTACTTTTCGCACGAGCGCTGAATAATTTATGAATTAATTTTCGGAGCGCATTATTACGCTTTATCTATTCGATTGTAATTTAGTTTATCAATTTCATTTAATTTGGCGGCTGTGAAGCGGCCCGCAAAAGTGCTGACACGCGACAAAAAAAAACAAAATACACGCCAAATGCCTAATAACAACCGAAATTAAGACTGCACAGTAAGCAGCATGTGCGTGCCCTGTTTTTATCAAATTTACGCTTATTGCATTTTAATTAATTATAAACAGGTAATTATGTTAAGCAGACCAAGGCACACACATACACACATAAGTACTTAAATGTGTATTTTGGTCGTAATTATCTGGCGGGCTTTAAAAATGCGCATAGCCCAGAGACAATTACGGCCAAGTGCTTAATATTAAAGCGCGCCATGCGGGCCGAAGGACGGCATAATATTAACTTATTTAAGCCGGGTCCGTCCGGTGCAGCTCACTGCAGTTTTAAGTGCCACGCCATAAATGTACATTGCCTAAATGCTTCCGCCATAAATTTTTGCATAATGCGTCGCATGTGTCAATAATGTGCGGAAAATCGTTTCCCGAACCCGAATTGAAGTCTGCAGCGGAAAACGCTTTATGGCAGCAACAATTTAGTTACCGCAATTTTCCAATGCCATAAAAACACAATTTATATATTTATCTATATTTACAGGGTATCTTCTCCATAGGCACGCCCAACTAGAGCACTGTTTCATTTTGAGGGATTTAGGATTGGAGAAAAGCAAATATGAACAGTAAAAACACCGAAAATGTTGGTAAGCTTGCAGGTTTCCTAGATATCTTTTAAAAATGTAAAGAATACCTATGCGGAATATTTATAAGAATAATTTATATATATTGGAAATATTTATATTTATTGGAAAGTTTTTAAATATTAAAAATATGTTAAATAAGAATAAGGAATGTCAAAAAAATAGAATATTTTTAATAAACTTATACTAAGTATTATATGAGCTTATTTTACATCACCAAAATTAATAAAGAATGGTTAAATTGCAAGAATACATTTTTCTTTTATTTAAAATTTGTATATAAATTATTTTTTTTATTTTTATATATATACTTTTATTTGCAATCTATCCATAGGATAATAAACAAATTTTGTGAAGGATATTCTTACTGAAGCACAATCAGTATATGTATATCCTATATTAAAAATCCTAGCCCATGTTACTATTTACAAGTTTAACTTAAGACCTATGAGGTTGGTCTAAAATGTGAAAACGTTTAAAACGTCTTGTTTCACTGCTGTTATCTAAAAAGTTAATAGCTAAACTGTTTTCATGGCAGTGCAGTCTATCTATATACCTTTGAGTCATTCTTTTAATCTCATCTCTGACAAAGGGAATTTGGAGATCTTTGTGGATTT